>JAOXJP010166842.1:0-12765 GCA_025762735.1 Platanus orientalis
GCCCTTTATATAGGCTCATAACAGTAAGAAAATAGCAAGAACTAAAATATAAAGTCTTAAATTAAGTAGCCTACTTAAAACCTAAGACTTTCCTAAACTGAAAACTAATAAAATATTAAACTTTCTAAAAGCAAAACAGCCAAAATTCAAGCCCTTCTAGAGAATTTCGACCAACACTGTTAGAGGGCCCCACTAAAATTACTAAAATACCCTTGCAACAATGTCTTATTACAAAAATACAATTATCCTCAAAAATACCCAATTTAACCCACAGCACAAAAGGCCTTATAAAATGATTATCCCACCCATTACAACACTTGAAATAACCCATCTTTTGGCCTCCTCTTGAACTTGACTCTCTTGTGGATTGACACATACAATAACCTCTTGATTATGTCCACATCAATTTTTACCCTTAAAGTGATGCAGGACCAGGCTATGCTAGACTACTTGCCTGCGGGTTTATGGGCCTACAAAGGTATGACAAGTACCTCTTAATTAGGGGTGGGCATGGGCTGGGCTTGGGCCAGGGTTTGGGCCTGTAAATTTTTATTAAACTTAGGCCTAGGCCCGGCCCTAAGAAAACCTAACGTAGCTTCAAGTTTTGGCATAAAAACTTGTGGAAGAAAGAGCTCCAAATCGTGGATGCTAAATCTGATTTTATTTTATTTTTAGTTCTCAAAACATCTCCTAAATCATAGTTTGGTGGGTATTATATATCCCACGACAACACCAATCCTAATCTAACTTGGACTTGACAAAAACTCCTAAATCCTATTTTCGTCACTTGCTAATATCCCTTTAGTATTTTAGTCATAACTTCTCCTAATTACATCGGATTCTCAAGATCTTGGTTTCATTGAAAACGTAACTGAATAACTTTTCAAATTACATCAAAATCACCTCAAACAGATAAGTTTTAACCTCCCAAAATATGGTTTAAAGAAAAATGATAGGATTACAAACTTTGACATTAAGACTCCTAATTACATAAGGACTTTAAACTCAACACAAGAATAAATGAAAAAATCTAGCATTAAATCCTAATAAAACTATAATTAAAATCCAATTATGCTCTATAAATTGTTCGTTGCATTCCCTCCTTTTGTTGCACATGTGTGGGTCCCACCCCACATGTCATGCAGGGCCCACTTGAACCACAATGTCCGCATAAAAAAGAATGTGTCGATATTTGAAAGAAATAGAAATGCACAATAATTGAAAATAAATTAAACCAAAGTCAATGAGTAATTGCCCAAGTGCTACCATATACACAAAGGTAATAATTTGAATGAAGAGAGCAAGAGATGTTGATGTTTACAAGGAACTCCATAGAATATTCTTGCTAAGTCTATAGTACAATACACCAATAATTTCAACTATTCAATATGACACCAACAATTTAATACTGGTATAGGTAACATATCCTTTGCACAATTTCTACTGACAACTTTCTTGTTTCCCATTATACCATTCATTATTTCATGAATGAACAAAAATTTTGTCAAGACAATACATATATAATATAGTTTAATAAATCTTGCCATGGTACTTGCAAAACTTAGAAGTTCCATTTTAGCATGATATCCATTCTAAAAAATGATCATTAGCTTTAATAAAAAACTGAAGGTTGAAGCTTGGTAATAAATATTGGATGGAATTCCTATATCAATATCCATGTCATGGATTCTTATAAAATAAGAAGTCATGTTGTAGGTCCCATATTGGTGTTGTTAATAATGTCCCAATATGTGCATCTTATGTCTATATTATTTTGTTCTTGTCCTACGAATAAAATATGTTATTAAAAAAACATAAAAGTCATTTTTTGTACTTTTCTACCACCAAAAGCAGTACAAACAGTAACAAACAACTTAATGCAGTATGCATGTAGGACAATGAGTGTGTGCTTAAGAAATAGGAATAAAATTAATAAAATAATAAAAAAATAAACAAGATTTCTACTCATAAGTTCACATGTTAACTCAAACAATTCTTCAAATTAGGTTCATATGCAAGGAAAGAATTAGGGCTCACAAAAATTAATAAACAAGTTAAGACCTAATTAATATGTTTGGATTATCAATAAGATATAAAATTTTAATAATGAGGGTGTAGGTCAAACCAGAAAAGTACTTAAATTAGACAAAAAAATCAAAGAACTTTGCTAAATAATTCTATAAATGGTCTAAAAGAGCTAAGATGAATTCATTAACATTTATCATCACTACTAATAATTTAAGGAAGATTTGTTTGGGTTAAAAAATAAAAATGTTCAAGTCCAACCTATATGCCACAACATGCCTAAAAATGTTTATTGTCAGAAATTTGAAAAAAGAGCCAAATAAGAGGAGAAATAACTGAATTTGATGTCAAATGCCTCATTGAAGATGTTGGATATGTTTATTATCAATATGCAACCCCAGGTATCCAATTTAGGGAATTCCCCGAATTTTTGAAAATTTTTCTCCTCTAGACTTAGTGTCGTCAAGCTCTAAAGAAGTAGGGATTTAAAAAAAAGAATTTTTAGAGGTTGGACCTATGCACTAGGGTCGCCCAAGGGATAGTAATACCCTAGGGAAACCCAATTTTCAAAAAGGTATGTCATTAAAAACTCCTCTCTTTATTACAAAAAGAACCCTCAACTATAAAAAAATAGCAAAAACACTCCTAACTAGCTTTCAATGACAGAAATTCCCTCACTATATGTGATATAAAATAAAAAGAACATGTAAAATAAAAAGAATGACCCTAATAGAACCATAGGATGGTCATATCCCTCATACATCATCTCTGGTAGACCTGGAACTCTCTCCTGGACTCGATGTCCTCATCACAACTGATATAAAACCGAACACCTAATTTGTCTAGGTCTCCCAGACATTTATTTCAAAGTCAACACATTTGGATCGACATTGATCAAAATGCTTTGCTATTAATGGGAACTAACATGAAATGCATAATAGACTTTTTACATAATGTTAGTTGAAATTTTGACAAATGTGGCAATATTTCGGTCTTTTTGACTGAAATCTTACTATGAAAACATTAAAATCACAACATGAAGATTGACATTTTGAAATAAGTTGACCCATGCCTTAGAGCAACCCACGGTTCTCCAAAATGTTGTTTGTCATCATTTTGTGCCAAAAATGCTTAATTTAAGCCTTCCATAATCAAAATCTAGACTCCTTTTGTATGGATTTTGAATAAAAAAAAGTATTGGAGTTGTAGATTGAAAATTTGAGATCGAACCCTCATTTTTTTTATAAAGAAACTTGGTAAGCATGGATCAACATGCAAATGCATCAACATTAACGCCTACTAATGCATTTGTACAGTGTTAAATAAATTAAATGATTTTTATGTTGTTGAAATGTAAGAAAAATTAAAGAACCCTACCCCATTTTTTAATGATATAAGTCAAATACGTTTTTTCTATTTATCAGAAATTTTTTATATATTAAATATAAGTCAAATATGTTTCAGCCCAGGTTTTATATTTCTTATAATTAGGTCCAACCTATAATTTGAAAGAGTTAGTTTTTTCACCTAAAAATATTACTTTTATAAATTTTTATTTCAAAAATATAAAAGTTACAATTTTCTATATTTTATATAATTTGGTCTAAACATTTTATTTGATATCAACAATATGTGAGATTTTGAACTCTTAATAATAATTTTTATTCAAAATATCAAAATTTTTTCTTAATAAAAATTATCAAAAACATGTAAAAAAACAAAAATAGTACATAGGGGAAATAAAAAGGGAATATACAATTTGATATTTCCTTTTTTTTTTTTTTTTACATTATTTAATGTTGTTACTGAATTTTTAAAATTTTTATTATTTTTAATAAAAATATTCTTAAAATCTATAGATTTGTAGTTTGATTTTATGTTTTCCTTGTGTTATTATGTAATGTATTATTGTTTTTTTTTTTTTTTTTTATCATTTCCTAATTTTGTGGATGTAAAGTTAACCTTCTTGCTCTAGACATATGTGAACCCATAGAGACAGTTGTCTTGCTTGTATAATGATTTGGTGCTTCTATTATTGTGTACATGATTATTGTGTTTCCCTTTTTCTGTTCTTTTATTTCCCGTCTTCTCATGGATTTTCTTTCTCTGCTACTACTTCTGTGACTCCTTATTTTACTCTCTATAAAGTTCACCCCGTTATTCAGCAAAAATAAATAAAGATTATTTCTTGAAGTTTCATTTTAAATTTCCATTGTTTATATAATGTTACTATAATTTTCATGATTTTTAAGATATTTCCTTAGACATTCATAAACTTCCATGGAGACCAAACTTTAAATGAAAATCAAAGTTTAAAACCTTACTACCAGGTGAGAACTTCTATCTCTGTATACAAATAAGTATAATTAAGTAATTAAAAAGAAGTATATGGCTTTGGATGGATCATCAATGTCAATGTCCATCTCAAGGAGATGTTTTTCCACATGTAGATGCCAGCATGTAATAACTTAATAGAAAATTGTTTTGTCTGTACTGATGAAAACAAACAAAAGACATGTACTTGAGATATACAACTTCAATCCTATCATCAAGGCCAGGCTCCATCTTGAAAGGACGTGTTCCCTTGACTTTGAAGTTGTAACTTAAATACGTAATCAACAATATCATTCCAGTTAATGGAACTTAAATGTCAAGCAATGAAAGGATGAAACAAACTAAGATATATCCTATCATAAGAATTTTCCAATGTACGAAGATTCAATCAATACAATTACTGGGGTATAGAAGTATGATCATGAACCACTAAATAAAAATCATGACTAAATTTGGAGTGAAGTGTTGAAGGAAGTTGGCATTGCTTTGTTTTCCCTAACAGCATTAAGGAGCTGCTTCTTAGCTGAATGATTAGGAAGATTTTGGTTAAGGGAAGAATTCTGTGGAGCTTAGAAGGGCCAGATGCTTCTAGGTCCATTTCGTTGGAAAGAAATCATAGAGTTTTTGAAGACCATTCTGTACCGGCTTTATATAAAAGGGTTGTTTTGGTTGTAAAGTGTAAAGAGTTTGCGGGGGGGGGGGGGGTTCTTTTGTAGAGATCAAGAGAGGGTGGAGGAATATTTTTAAAGACTCCTTGTAGCCCTTTGGGCTACTGTTTCTTCTTGGGGGATGCCTTACCCCCATATTTATAAATCCTTTTCTTATATATATATAAAACCATGGCTATATCAATATTCAATACCAAGTCAAAACTATGCCTATACTAATCTGCAAATTCCAAAAACATATGCCACTTGGTGAAATTGATCTTGTTAAAAGCTATGACTCTCCATTCATGTACAATCATGACTTATCATAGCGAAATGAACCTTTAAAGTCAGAAGTAAGAAAAATATGTTGAAACAAGATGATGGATTAGCTAAGATTTAATGCCAATCATGAGACCTCAGAACTAAAAGTTAGATAGAAACAGTTTGGATTCTAAGGACCAGCTTTATGTCCATTTAGCTCCTACAACATCACAACCAAAGAGAAGTCATTAAAAATCCCCCATTGATGTGGACAACATAAAGAGACTCATGTATGTGCCCCCACATAAGAGGGCCAGATTTAATTTAGATTGTTTAGATTGTGGAGCTTAATTTTGTGCTGCATCATGTGCCACGAGCACAGAATTCTTTGGCTGATAGCCTAGCCAAATGGAGTGTGGGTCAAGTTGATGCAACATGCATGTAGGCTAGTGGGTGTGTCTACAAGGAGCTAGGAATAAAATTGAAAGAGCAATAATAAAATATAAGCAAGATTCTGATTTGCACATCCACACACTAAATCAGGTGATCCTCTGGATTAAGTTCAATGAGCATGTTAAGAATTAAAGGTGCAAAGCAAGGAGAAAAATTAAATCTAAATAATATGATTAGCAGTTTGGTTAAATTAGAGAATACCAAATGGATGAGTTGTTGTCCCAATTTTCAGAACATACTAAAGGGTTAAAAATTGATGGGAAGACATGATAAAATCATGGGAAAGCAATATGGGTAAGTGGGAATTATTAGGGAATCAAAAAACACAGTGAGGAATGATTAATGGTGTCCAACATCAGATTTCAACAGGGTAATTAAACACTAAGGAATAATTTTGTCAGCCATTAGCCATTACCACACAACCACCAAGATCACTACCTATAGGATTCAAATAGACCATAACAGAAGCATAGAGTGACCTTGTATCTGCTGTGAAGTTGTTGTGTAGAGCTCCTAATGGATGAATGAAGAAGAAACTTTGCTCAAACTCTTCAAAGAAAGAAGCTTTTGAAGTGGTCAAAATTTTATGGTGTGTGTATGCTTGGCTGCCAGCTGATAACTTCAAGAGGATGACTCCCTTCGTGTAGAAGAGCTTTCTAAAGGATGAAAGATTCCTTGGTGTCGCCCTAGGGTTGCGATAACCCGCCCCAAATCCTTCGGCCAACCTCCTATCATTAAGGGACTTCTGGTTGATTTTCTCAATACCCAAAATAGGGTGTTTCTAATGCCTCATGCTGATATACTCGAGCAGAACCTGATCTGGTGGGGCCCTTTGGGATGGGTCCCTCCTCCTATTGTGTCATGTGGGAATTTTCAACAAGCAGGAAAAATATTAGCCCTTCAATCCCTTGATTTTAGGAGTTACAGGAATTCTCGACAAGCCTATTCCAACCTATTTTAATGCTTGGCCTAATATATCCTGATATATATCTCTTCAAAATAGATTTGAAATTGTGGGAAACTTCGCAAAACTCGAATGTGATGCTCGACAAACCACCTCTTGAATGCTAATTGGATCTGATCTATATTGAATTTCTTGAAGTTCGGTGCTTTTCAGCACAGTAAAATTCAATACACAGGGTATTAGATCAATAAAAAAAAGATGAAGTAGGAAAAAAGGACATTTGACCCAAAGGGAAGGGAGCGACCTCTACTACAACTGTTAAACTAGGATTAACCCTAGACCCATTTCAGGGTTTTGTTGTTCTTCAGCTGCAATAAGCAAGAAGAATAAGAGTATCAACGTAAGAGCCCAACTTTATTCCAAAATTGCATAACCTCAAGATTTCTGGTCATATTTAAAGACCCCCTACAATTAGGTTTTAATACAAAATAAAATAAGAAGACTAAAATACTCCAAAACAAATAACTCCTCCCCAAAATTACCCTATAACTATAAGAAATAATGAAAATACCCTATATAAGCAAATAAATACTGATCTACCCTCAAATTTTGTGTTTCCTTTGCATGAGACACAATTAACATAAAGAAAATAAAAAGTAAATAAAATGTTATGAACATGGCTCAATAATCAGCTTGGTCATGATGTCCGCATCACAGGTTGAAATGTTTTTAGGGGATGATATACCAGATATTTAATGTAGTGTGTTTTGTTATCTTTGATTTGTTTTTCTTTGTGCAGCTCCCATAGTTGCTTGTGGCTGTATACATATTTTCTCTTCTCCTTTCTTCTTTAGCAATACAGTTTATCCATTATCCATTAAAAAAAAAACATAAATAAATAAAAATAAAAAAATAGATTGTTATGTTGCTTTAATCAGAATCCTATAAGGGGAATACTTTTGTAACAAGGCATTTAACCCAATGGTAGATTAGGCTTTTATATTTGCAAGGGTTTGGTTGTAATAAGGCTAAAAAACTAGGGTCAAAATTAGGATTTATGGGTTGGTCGTCCCTACATGTATTTTGTCCTTTTGTGGCTTCTAAAGTCAACAAAAGGGGCCTACTTTGTTGGCTGATTGATAACCCCATATTTCTTTAGTTTTGATATATAAATTTTAGGAAATTTTAATTTTGGAAGAGTCATAGTTTTAGGAAAAATTTAAGTCACAAGTCTTAGGTTTTTAGAAGTTACCTATTTGGAATTTTTTTTTTTTATTTTGATTGGTTGTAAGATTATAAATAAGGCACCCCCTTATCAACTTAGTCAATGAAGATCATTAATTGATTTTGAATTGTATGTGTTGGCCATGGGCCCTAACTATCTCTCATCTCCTCTTCGTGGGTAGTAGTCACAAGACTCCCCTTTCTTCTCATCTTTCCTATTTTCCCTCTCTTTCTTCTCTCATCCTACACGACTCCCTCTTTTTCTAGGTGCAGCCATGGGCTCCCTAGTTCCCTTCTTTCTTCTATTCCTTCTTCTATTCTTCTTCTCTCCCACTCTCCCACTCTCTTATCTCATTCTTTCTCCTATATTATTCTTCATCATCCTCTTCTTCCAGCTGTAAATCTTCAAGGAGCTGAACCTGGAATTTGAAGAAACTTAATGTTTGTAGCAGAATTTTCAAGGACATACTGTTAGTATGATTTCAGTCACTAGTGAGTAGAATTTTACCCTACTGAAAGAGGGCTTAATTTTCTGTTTGAATCAGGTTTGGTCCTTTTTACATTTCCTTGCAAATTTTTGTGTAGAATCTTTATTATTAAATATCAGCTCTTTATGTTAAACAAAATTCTGGGTTTATAAATACTCAAAATCGTCCCACTCTAGACATTTTCTTTCTCTTAGTTTTCTGTAGGGTTTTGATTCCCCAAGGATCCCCTATAAACCCTAACGTCCCACTTGATTCCTCTTCTTCTCTAGTTAGAATCAAAGATTCCTTGACTGATTTATGTGTTTTGTCATTAAAGAATCTTGTTGGACTGGTAATTATATGGTTTGATAAATCAAATGTTATTGGAATGACATGAAATTTGGAACATAGAACCCCCAAGTACATAAGAATTTACCCTAAAATATTCAGAACTTTTTGATGCATGGTTGAGGGTTTTTGGTAATTTTAGGTTTCTATCCATAAATTCTAGAATCGCCCTTCTAAGTTTCTTTTCTTTTCTCATTCTTTTCTTGTTTCAATTCTTCTAAACCCCTCTAATTGAGTTCCTTCTCTTATTCTTGCATTTTATTTAAATTTTTATTACTTAAGTGTGCTTGAAATTCAATTCTTGGTTATTTAACCTTATTCTTGTTTCCGCTACATCTCTTAGGTTTTACTTGAGACTCTTGGATATCATTATACATCAATTTACTATCATCTCTATTATGATGCATCAATTTTGGTATTAGAGCAAGGTTCCAATTGGTCCCTATTTAGTTGAGTTCCCACAAATTTCAATGGATTATAATTCAACCAGATTTACAGCTAGTCTTATTTAGTTGTAATCCTAAGAAGCAATTCTGCAATTATAAATCATGGTGAATTATAATATGTATGAAGTATCTCGAACTCCTCAAAAGTACAAAATACAGGTGAAATCTTTAAGTGAAGGGAATATTAGGAATGCACTTAGTCATATGAAAAGGAATCTCTATCATGCAATGCAATATTTATATTCTGACAAGTGGTACTGTGTGATTCTTCAACACCAAAGTGAGATTCTTCAATATAGGTTACAAGAAATCAAAAGGCAGGAAAAAGATCATTTAAGAGCTATATTTAGTGGGTAACAGAAAGAGATTAAAGGGCTTAAGCCATACGAGAAAAGTACAAGGTTGAATGGGAAAAGATCAAAACCAAACAAGAGGCATAACGAGCTCAAATTACTACATCTTCTCTAATTCAAAATTAGAAGCCTGATTTTGAAAAGAAAAATGAAGTTTGGAAGAAGCCTAAGGCCATGAAAATAAAGAGATCAAAGCCGTTGGCATCTTGCAAAGAATCCATACTTGGTTTTCCACCACCAACCATGTAGCAAAATATAAGTTAGACTTTGCCAAGATCTGAAAATATTCTAGTTCAATCCAAGGCCCCAAGCAAATCAATTCAAGGAAAAGATCCAAGACAAGGAAGCCACCCATTCCAAAATGTGCATGCAAGTTTTTTATCCTAAGTCCTCCACCATATCATTCTCCACTTTTGTAAAGCCCCGACAGATCAGCCAATGGAAGTTGTGATGGAGAGTGGCCACATCTAAATTCGAGGTTAAATTTCTTCCCACCCCATGACTCAGGATAATGATGTGGACAATATAAGGAGACTCGTATATGTGTCCCCACATAATAGAGTCAGATTTAAATTAGATCATTGTGGGCATCGCAGAAAGACCTGAGGGAGAATCGAAGCCCGACATGTTTTGACCCCTTGGGCTCTGGTTTTCGGAGTCGCCACCAACTCAGGTTTACTATTTAAAGGGGTAAAGTGGTGGAACCAAGCCTCACTTTTTGAGGTCCAATCTGAATACAAAGGTTGGTCCATGGATCAGTGACATATGATGTAAGTCACTGGTCCCCACTTCAGTTTGAAAACAAAAAGGAATGCCTTACTTTAACATGTAATCATAAAAAAATAGAAAAGGGGGGGGGGGACAATTTGTCTCCCCCATGTCTCACTGATTAAGTCAAGGGAGGTGGGGTCATTACAACATGGAAACAAGGTTTCTAAAATTTAAAAGAGGGGGGGGGGAGGGAACCTACCCGACTTGGGTTGGTCCTTCTCCTTTATTTCCTTTTCCTTTTATTCTTCTTCCTTTCTTTTTCTCTCTTTTCTTTTATTTTCTTTTCTCTCTTTTTTCTTTTTATTTTTTTTGGCTCCATCCCCCTATCCATGACTTGGGGGGTACTTATAGTGGGGACTGAGGGGGGTGAAGTGGAGAGGAAGGGTGTTGTGGAAGGAGTTGAGGTGGTTAAAAGAGAGGGGGGTAGAAATGAGTGGTGGGGAGAGTGGTGAGGTGGGTAGGTGAGGTTGCTGGGAGGTGGCTGGCCATGGTAAGAAGGTGGGGAATGTGTGGAGGTGAGGTGTGAGGTGTCCCCTTTTAGAAGGTGCTAGAGGGTGAGGGGTGAGGTGTAAGAGTGAGATAGGATGTGAGGGAGAGAGTGGGCCTATGGGGTGGGGTGTAAGGTCAAAGGGAGTAGAGGTGTAGGGTTTAAAAGAAAATTTAGGGGCATTTTGGGTAAAATGAGATATTTTTATCCGAATTTCATCCCTTTACAGTCTGGACTTACTTTTTGGGTCCTATGGCTCCCAACTTTTCAAGGTTTATATGTTTTTTGCATCTCCCAGATGCTTTGGTAGTAATATAGCTGACAGAATCAAAATCGGATATGGACAAGTGGGTCAAAACTGGCTCCAAATGTACCCATACTAGCCCGTACCAATGAAAGAAGGGTAAGAAAGTAAAATTAATCTTGAGATCTTCATATGAAATATATTCCTTAAGATTTGTGGGCCATAGGCTCTGACTATTCATGAATTAGATATCTGAGCTGGAAGTTATGCCCAAAACACTGAATTGTCTTGGACCAAACTCTGCTTAGAGCTACGACTTATTTTTCTTGGATTTGAATGGGGTGTGATGAAGACCATGGTTGCTTAGGTCTTGAAGTTGCGATTCCCTAGGGCCTAATAGGTAGAGAATATGATCCCTAGTGAATTTTTGGAAGATTTCTGAAGGAAGGTCACCTTATCGAGAAATATACCATAGGTTGGCAAAGAATTGAGTCGACAAGTGGTGTTGGGTTCATGGAAGGGTTTTTCCATTAGGGCATTTATCGAAGATATTGAAAATCCTAGAAAAGGAGCTTGACCTTGATGGATTTGGACTTCTAGAGAGTTTTCAGGGGTTTATCGAGTGTCCCTGGTTGATACAGGTGAATTTGCTGTATTTTGGGGATGGATTGGAGCAATTGGGTGATATCGTTGGAAGACCCTATAGCCCTCAATAGGGTGGTTCCTGTTCAAATTCCCTGCTCATATCATGGAAAACCTGTAGCTCAGCATGGCCATCCCATATCTGACAGATTATTTGTCACCCTGAATGACTTTTTCCTACTCACTAGACACATGGGAGATAATTCTTCTGACGAATCCCCTTTTACTATGTATCTAGGAACAAATGATTTAGACTGGAAAGGTTGTCTAGATTGCCTCTTTATGCTTTCAGTAGTTGTTCTATTTCAAGTTCCTTATCTTTTGGTTTCAGTCTCAGTTGTAATGCGCCTTACTACTATGTCTGTAGATATCGTTGTCTATTATTAAGAACGGTTTTATTGATTTTATTTCATTGCAATCCTCTCTCTAATTGGTATCAGAGCCTAAAGATGCTAAGCTAAACCTATTATTGTTTCTTAGGTCCTTTAAAAATATTGTGTTAATGCTTGCCTATAGGGTTTTTTTTACTAGAGTATTGTTTCTCACCTACATCAGACCAGTATGCCCTGTTCATCCCTATGACTAGTATGCTCTACAGTCGCCACTCTAGTGAATCTTCTACATCAAAAAACTCAGGGGTATTTGAAAATATGCTTTACAGTCGCCACTTTGGTGGATCTTTTGCATTAGAAAACTTAGATGCGAAGAGAACAACAGAAAACTAGGTGGTGCCTTAGAAACTTAGCATAGAGGAATTATCACCCCCATTCCGGCTCGGCTATAGTTTGCTATAATGTCTTGTTTGATGGAACATAGTGGGCTATGATAATCCCTTCTTAGGATAGTACTGACTCCTAGAACCCCATTGACCTTGTAAAAATTCCTAAGGACATTCCTAGCTCAAGCCAGAGTGGGCATTAGAGATTTGATGAGACGGAATTTCAAAAGGATCATGATCATTGCTTAATATTTTAAAACATCTTCTTGAAAGCCAGCACAAGCACAATATTCTAAGAGAGACTCAAGAAACCACCTTTCAATTTATGGAAATTCCAAGACCTTCAGTTTCTTCTTCGTCCTCTTTCTCTCTCTCTCTCTCTCTCTCTATATATATATATATATATATATATATATATATATATATATAAGAAAATCA
>JAOXJP010166853.1:0-12765 GCA_025762735.1 Platanus orientalis
CTAATGACCCATTATCTCTATTTGTCCTTTTTAAACATTGTTATTTTCACACACAAAAATTAACCAAACCAAGTTTTTAGTGAGCTGAGCTTAATGAAGCTTGGCTCAGGCTTGTTTAGAAAATGAGGTCAAATCCAGGCTCGACTTGGTGAGTTTAAAATGAGGCTCGGGCTTAACTCACGACCAACCAAGCTCTGAATTTGTGTTTGAATAAGAAGCCAATCTTTTGTGACCAAAATTGTGGGTATAAATTTAAAATTGTCAAAATAAAAAAGTGTATAAATAAAAAATTAAGTACCCAAAAAGATGCTAGCTTGCCAAGTTGAAAAAGATGCTAACATGCCTAGTTGGTAAAGCTTGTGGGTGTCTTACTAAATACCTAGATTTCAAAACCTGTCTTCACCTACTAATAATTTAACCACTAATGTTTACCTATATAAAAAGGAAATCAAATTCAAAATCACATCACAGGTCATAGAAGATTTGCTCCCATTGGAATCATCTATAGTTTGACTATACAAAAAGATTACATAAGTACAAATCTAGCATGTGACACTATGTCCAAGTTAGACAGGAAATGATTCACCACGACTCCAAATCTGTTTTTCCCAAAAAAAGAGAAACTCCATTTTGCTTCAACAACAATGTCCAGATTGAGACAAAAAATAAAAGAAAGCTAGAAACAAATGTTCTGTGATGAAATATTGTTCGAGTCTCTGTGAGCAGCTCTAAGCTGACATGTGGTGTAGTGGGGTTAAAAAGGTTTAAAAGGTGTTCAGTTGATAAAGTAGGGGGTAGGGTGAAACTAATGGCACCCCTAAAATCACTCACCACATTTTTCAAATTTTTTTCCTTGTTTACCCCCTCCCCAAAGTATCCCTCCTCCCTCTCTCCCCAAAAATACCCCCCTCCCTCTCTCTTTGACGTTCTCTCTCTCTTCCTCTTTTTCTCTATCCTCTCTCTTCTTCTCTCTCGCCTTCTCTCCTCTCCCCTATTTTTTTTTTCAGGCGTTTGGACCTTCACGTCTGTGCAGGGGGGGTCTTGCCCAAACCTGCACCTCCAAATGGAAAAAAAATAGGGGAAGAAGGGGAGAGACAGAGAGGAGAGACTGTGAGGAAGAGAGAGAAGGAGGGAGGGAGGGAGAGGAGAGAGAAGGAGAGAAAGAGAGAGACGTAGGAGAGAGGGAAGAGAGAAAGAGGAAGAGGGTGAGGGGGTGCTACCGGGGATAAAGAGGGAAGAGGGAGGAGGGAGGACGGTTGCTGCCAGCACCAGAGAGGAGAAGAAGAGGAAGGGGAGGGTATCTTAGGTAGGGGAGTTTTAGGGGAAGGATAAAAAGGAAAGAACAAAGAAAAAAATGGGAGGGGTGTGGTGAGTATTTTTGAGGGTGCCATTAGTTCATCCCTAAAGTAGGTGTTTAAAAACACGTACCAAATTCAATAACACATCATAATCTATGGCACGACTATAGAGGCATCACAGACCATCATTCTCAGCCCCTAATTCCCTAGATCATTTTACAAAAAGTTTGTATGCACGCATGGAACTGGAAGGCCACTAATGCGAGTTTTAAGCAAATTTAGATGCTTTGACTAGACATGTTAATTTTAATGCAGAATTGAAATCCATTGTCCAAACAAAAAAATAAAAAATTCTGTTGACACCGAACTGAAGAGCAAAAATCAACGAAATAAAATAAAATGAATAAAAAACATAGAAAAGAGAAGGGAGTTGCTTTCACGTATGTAGGAGTGTCAATGAGCCAAGCTTTGCCCAGCTCAGGCTCGGCTCAATTCGTCACATCTATCAAAAGGGTAAAAATATATAAAAATAAGTATACCTCCAAAATTAGCACCAAAATAAAGCATCAAATTCAAACAATACTGATTTAAATATTATAAAATAATAAGTCGATCATTTTTTCATTAAACACATGACATCATACACATAATTTTTTTTTGAATTTTATTCATAAAAATGACATCGATTTGATTAATGTTCAATAAAATATTTTATTAAAAGAAATCAAATCAGTTGGTGACAAGTACTACAGATTTGATTTAAAATGATTTGACATAAACATTATATCTTTAAAAACAATTTTATATAAATATTTTTTTTTATTATTTCAATCAAATCAAATCTCTTTATAAATAGAAAATCAGATCAATTATTAATTACAAATACCAAGTGATTTGTTTTTTAAAAAAACTAATGATTTAATATATGTACATTTTAAAAAATGGTTTGATATATATATATAAACGAGTTGAGCTCTTAGCAAGCTGAACCTAGTAAAACTCAGCTCATTGACAGCCCTACACTATGGCATTCAAGTAAGGTTTGGGAATGTTCCCCTTAATTAATGCACATCAGCAACCAAAAAGTGATTTACACTTTTTTTTGGGGGAGGGGATGCGGGTGGGTGTGGCTTTTCAGCGCTGATGTGTGTGTTAGTTAAGGGGAGTGTTCCCAAGCCTCTTTGGGGCCTGGACGATTGTGTTTGATAAACTTCCAAAAAATGAATTCTCCAACCCCCCTACCTCGGGGCGTGGACGATTGTGTGTTTGGTACCCCTCATTTTTATGTCTTTCCAAAGAATGAGAAAAAGAGGAGAATGCATTCTTTGGAAAAACTCAACAAATGTCCACATCAGCCTCTATTAAAAAGTTTTAGCCTAATACTCCAAGTGCAAAAACGAAGGTATTAAAAGAAAAGAACAGGAAAAAATCAGTAATAAAAAATTAAAAAACCACACTGGTTTATTCTAACTTCTTGGAAGGTTAAGTCTAAACATTTTTTTTAAAAGTCCACTCTTGATATGGACAGAGGCACCATACACATGAGCCAATACAGTGGATCATACATCTGATAGATGCTCTGGGGATTGCCATTTTCATTCCTCCATTATGGCTAAAGAAGTGTTTCTTTGCTTCAGGAGTTCCTATTGAAGGATATCAAAAGAAACTTAAACCGGTTGAGAATATTGTTGGGAGTTGCCTATGCCTTAAACCAGCATTAATTTGTAGCTTTCCTGGAGCCCACCGTCCAAATGAATACAGTAAAATAGATAGTAATGCTGATTTTTGGCACCGGCAATCTCGTAGCTAGGACCCATTCAGCTCCAAACATGTGTTAGAGATATCATGTACCTGTGTTTCCAAAAAAGAGGGAAAGAGCGTTACAAAGGCTACACAATCTCTACAATTAAAAAAGGCTTCGTGAATACTAAATTGGCAAACAAACACTATACATAGCCTCTGCATTGAAGAAGGGCCTTTGTCAATAAAAATTTAAATGGAGTTTCACATGGAAAAACACAACACCATGTACATGACATGTCAAAGTGATAGAGAAAAAGAGATGATGGAGAGTAGCTACAGAGAGTATAAGCCGCTTCAGGCTTGGCCAAATTGTCTCTCCATAAATATCTGCCCGAGCTTCTTATACAGAGCCAGTTGCTCCTCCAAAGTAAGGTTCCTCAATATCTGCATCACATTAACGGAACAAACCCGATCACACAAGGAGGAAAAAAAATCTAGACCAAGACATGCATACTTGCGCACAAACACATGTGCACAGAGTAAGTGTATCAGAGTGGATCCCTTTACCTGATCCAAGATCATCTCCACCGAATAGCTCTGAGGAACAACAAATGACTGATGATAGATGTATGCAAAGACAGCCATTACCATCTGCAGAAACATAACCACTAGTCACAGCATGAAACTAAAAATAAATAAATGAATACAACATTCAATTTATTCAGTGAGGATGCAAAGTATACACACTAACACAGGTGCATAATCCATCACCTACCTTCAGCATCAGCTCAAATTTATTGTTTTTATCAAATTCAGCTTATCATGATTTAAATTCTTTATTGATTTACTGTGTTAAATTTTGACTAATTGATGTTATGGAACACATCTCTTTGGGGCTTGGATTATGTGAGAATGAATCTCGTGAGAACCGTGCAAACGGCACAAGAGGGGGTGACGCATCAGTACCGAAAAGTGATTTGCACTTTTTGGGGGGCACTTATTACTTTTCAGTGCTGATGTGTCCGTACCCTGATGCCGTTTTCACAGTTCTCACAAGATTCGTTCTCACCTAATTTTTAGTGTATATGCCATGATCATACATTAATTCACTCATTTCAGTAGAGTTTCCATGCTTCTTGTGACAAAAACACAGGGCTATGGTTCCATCTTTTTACTCCCTTGTGTTGATAAGAGCAAGAATAATCCAAATACAATGGAACAATTCAAGAACGTAGATGATTGCATGAAGGTGCAAGATCAAAACTCGAGAATAAGTTTTTTCCCACTTGGAATAATGAAACAGGCCCAATTTAGGTTTCATGTAGGGCAGGTTGGTGGTTTGTCCATTAGATCGGGTCTTGGTTCATGTATTGGCCCATGCAACCAATTTTTGGTAGAGGAGTTATAAACATCCCCTTTGTTTTTGTTGCTCCTTTAAAAGCTTTTAACTAGACATTTTGAAATCAAAAGGGATATTGAAAAGAGTGATTAGTTATAAGAGAAATGTCTCTTTTACATTTTTTAGCTACATAAGTAAATTTTTATTTTTAGTTTTTGTACAAAACATTCAATACTTAAGTTATTTTTGTAGAGAATTTCCCATTTACTCTCTATACAAAGGGGTTAGTATATGATGTAAAGGAAGAATGAGTCATAATATAAAATTATTTTTGGACTCTGGGGGTTGAGGATTCCACTATCGGCATTGAAGATTCTGTCACTTTATCAAGTTTGTATCATTTATTCTTTAAAACAACATAGGGTTTTATGGTTTTCCTTCAAATTAAACCAACATTGCTCCCAACTCAAGTATGCATGCTGGGACTCTTCCAAGTTGGGTCACCCTTTCCATCTGCCACCTCTCCAACACATCGTGCAGATCTTAGTGTCACTTCCAGGCTATGTCATACAAGGATAGTGATAGAAACAAAGCAAATCTCATTTACCTAACCTAATCAAAACACATTTTGCGTTTGAAGATTATAAATGTGCCTTTGTGCCTGTGCCACTTAATCAGATGATACTCAAAGCAGCTTTCCCCTTGCAGAAAAGTGCTTAACGACCTTCTTGTGCCAAGCATTGGATGAGATGTGGCGAAAAAAACCCAGAAATCTAACAACCACCACCTCTTTGCCTGGGCGTTTTTTTCCCATGTGTTATCCAACACCTGGTGCAAGAGGGTTACCAAGTGCTTTTTCAAAAGAGGAAATTGGGTTCAAATGATACTACTTGTGCCGATGCCCAATGATGTTGGTTTAGTTTTGATGGATGGATGGAAGAAATTGAATAGGTATCCATGGACCTACTATGTTAGGCCACTTAGGTTTGATGTATTGGGTCATTGTGGATCACGTGAAGTAGGCCTTTATGGACTAAAAAAGACTTTTTTATGTCAAAATAGGCTAAGCCACAATGGACCAAAAAAATACCAAACCACTAATAGGCTGGGAAAAGATATCTATGGATCATCAAGTGAGCCTCTATGGGCCAAATGTTTTGAGCCTCAATGTGACTAATGTTTTGGGCCTTCACAGGCCAAGGTTTTATTTTTTACTCTTCCTCTATACAAACCAAAAGAGATAATGGAATTCTCTGAACCCCTGTAAAGATCATGGCCATTTGGATGTGAATAAAACTTCCGGCATCAGTATCTGATTCTGCCACATGAAGGCCAATGTGCTTACCTAGTGATGCATCTTACACATGGGAGAAACCAAGACTTCACCATCCAAAGGGTTTGCTTTCCCCATCAATTCTCCTAAAAAAATTCAAGCTTTCTGCTTCGTTCCACTCACGTATGCTTGTGAAATAGGTAGATAGTAGTGTAAGCCCAGACAAGCAGCTCATTAATCATTACATCAAACCAGACCCTTGATCCCCATTGTTGGTCATGCAATCTTAAGCCCGTAAGCCCGACGTGAACAGCCCAAACAGCACGAATAAGCCTAACCTGAAAAAGATTGGACCGAACAGTCCAGTATATAGGTGGACTGCAGGAAAGACAGCAGGCCTCACAGTTTAGCCAACGGCCAGGGCCCGGGCCCAGCCCGTTTTACACCCTTACATACAAAGAAGAAGCAAAGAGTACAGTGGACACCCAAAAAAGAATCTCAAAGGAGGGCTTGGTGGGATATTGGGGAAATGATTTGTAGCCTGTTTGGCAGTCACCTAAAATGTAATCATTTCATTTGACATTGCGAACGCATTTATAGCCGTGAGGTGATGATTTGTAATGAACGAATTCAAATTTATACTGATTTGTTAACTACAATTAGAAATGAAGTCATCTCAGGTCTTTCTATAAAATGAAATGATTAATGTTATCAGGCACAAATCTGTGCAAATCTGAATGGTTTCATTGCAAAACCATCCCATTGTGGCTACAACAGCCTGGGAAACTCGAATGAAATGATTGCATTACAGGTGGCTGCCAAACGCAGCCTTGGGTTTCTTTTTATGGGAGGGAGGATTGATTGATTCCATGGAAGGGATGACGCAACTACCAACCACCTCTTCCTCATTAGCTTTTCATAATTGTTATTAGGTATTGGATGGACCACTAAGCTTTCAAATTGGTAAGCTCACTTTCATTCAATCACTGAAATGAAAGTTGTTGGCTTGATAGGGGCTGAACCCACCTTTTTAATCCATTTCTAAGGTGGTGGAGGATTAAAAGTGCACCTTTTTATATTAAAATAGTGAAGAAAAAGGAGGATAAAAGAGAATGTAAGAAGACATTCAAATTCGTCTCTTTGAATCTTTGTTGAAAAGCATTGAAACTAATAAAAAAAAACTTAAGAGAGGTTTGTGGCCACCAAAAGACGGCCCTGATATACATGTTCCACATTCTTTATTACCCTAAGAAACAAAAAGGGAGCTGGGTTTTTTTGTTGCATCACTCAAGTCTTGTGCTAGGTGACCACTCTTATCTTATTTCAACCAAATGGAGGGATGATGTGGGTAGTTAGCACCTTTTATTTAGATAAGACACCTTTTTTTTATTATTTTTTATTTTGGGTAAAGAGATAAGGAACCTTATTGTTGGTGTTTTATCTAGTTTCTTTGTTCATGTCAACTGTATGGCCCACCATATATCAAACAATTCTTCTTATTATAATATGGTTATTGAAATTTTTATTTATATAAAAACGCCAAAAGAATGGAGTTTATTTTTCTACGTGCAAAATGTTTTTAATTTTAAATTTACCACGAGTAGAGGATGATGTAGCCAACATGTGGAACCCTTTTGGACCGTCGCCTTAAGATTCCAAAGTCACCTACCATTCTCCACTTGGGTTCGAATCATCTCCAGTTTGAATTATGCTAGTACCTACCCAGCATGAAACGCGATGCCTAACAATGTTCTTTGACAAATACGTTGATGTTTATATACTGTGTATTTACTATAACACATATTTTTGGCCCATATGTATTTATCAAGATTCCTTTTTGTCAGATATTATGTCACATGTTGATTGGTACAGTTATCCTTCCAGTGAGACTGAAGATGATTCAAGTCTCCCAATAAAGTTGAGTTGGGTTTGGTTCTGGTTTGATTGGGCTAGGCAATAGGCTTGTTTGCGATATCATGTAAGCTAAAAGAGCAGTTCTACAAGACTATTTTAGCCATGGGTTTCATAAACCAACCCAAACATCAACCTGGGAAAATGGGGCTGGATTTTGATTAAACCAAGCTGGCCAGTGGGTTTATTCGGATGAACTAATTATATTATAAATACAGCAACAAAAAAATAAATCTTTTGAAGAAAGTAAATTATGCTCAGACAGTTAGCCAATTGCTTGCATGGTTTAAAAACCTAGAATCGGAGTCGGAATCAGTCCTAACCGATTCCCGAGTTGGATTGACCGATCCAGACCGATTCCGAGTTGATTCAGTCGATCTGGTGCCAAAAAAAAAAAACCTTTTTAAATGATTTGAAATTCAAAATTTGAAAAAAAATCAAAAAAATTTATAAATTCCAAACCAATTCTCGAATTGGATCGACTGATCCAAGCCAATCTACACCTAGATTAGCCGATTCCCAAGTTGAACCAGCCGAGTCAAAACAAACCCCGATTTGACCCTTAAAATCAGATAGGTCCTAGCTGATTCCAAGTTGGATCGGCCGAGTTTTAAAACCATGATTGCTTTGGTCAAATAATTGTACTAAGGTCATTAAAATTTTAATCAATTCTTATGTGGATTCAGTTATGAAGTTCTTTCTTGTATGGAAAAAGGCTTTAAAGACCGAATTAAGAAATTGACGAAGCCTACTGTCCTTGGTGGGGCCGAGGGGTTGTAATGGGTCAGGCTGGATGATGCAATACTGCAAGTCGTGAACCGGTTTATGGATCATCTTGATTATAAGATGTCAAATTGTGTCATAATCTTTAAACGACCATAACTTTTGCTCCTGATATCCAATCATGATCTACAAGTACTCAAAACGACTAGCTCAATAAGTTTCATGATATTTCAAACAAAACTTTGGTTTGTCATTTGGGAAACCCAAAATTTCATCATTGAGGCCCTCAAACAGTCACTTATTGATATTTTTTGCTATTTCAAAAAACTTTAATTGGCACATATTTTGGGGGATATTCGATACAAATTTATTAGGACTATATTGTCATATTTGGTTTATATTTAAAGATTCAAAATAGAATCTTATGAACATTTAGTATGTGGGCTGAGTAGGCTCATTACTATGACTTAAGCTCAAAGAATGTTTTATAAATTTATTAGAGGGAAGTTTGAATTTAAAGAAATTCATTTAACATTTAGTGGTTTCTCCAAAAGCCAAACCAAACCACTCAAAATCTTTTTCTTTTTAAATGTTTAGTCTCACATTAGAAGTAGAGAATTTTCAACTCTACTTTATAAGTAAATGCTAGAACCTAAAGGGTAATGGGGTTGTAAACACATTAAGTATGGTAGTGGGTATGGATTTAATACCAATTCAATATTAATTAAATATTAATTATATTACTTAGTATAGGCATCCCAACTTGGTAAGATGCCAATTGTTGAACACCCTTATCTCTTTAAAATTAGAACCCTAACAAGTGAGAGACAAAGAAAGATAATCATCATCTTCTTCCTTGCCACGTTTCTAGTTTTTTCGTTTTCATTAATTTTTTATTCTATCTAAGAGCTTTAAGTCGTTCATCTTGTTTTTCTACTTGACTACACGGGTCTTGGTAAAGAGGAGTGGTGTCTTTGAAGGTGATCGCCGAACTAGCCTTCTATATCTTGAGTGGCCAGCGAATATCACTTTAAGGACAGCGTTTTATATATACTTAATCACCAACCAATAAGTTATCCATAACTCGTTTAATTTGCATATAGTTATTTTATACACTGTTGGACTATATCTGTTGCTCGGATACATACCAAAGAATTTGTAATTTAATATGCATAGTTTGTTGTTGGTTGATTATACGTACCTGCATTTCACATCTTCTTATTTGCTATTGATGAAAAAATCTGTCATCATATACTTTTGTCAGGATATTGAATTATATAACTGCTTGAAGAATTACAGTTCAGTGATCCATTGTTACTACAAACATAAATATTGTTTACATATCTTAGATATTTATTTTAAGTATATTGGAATGGATCTAGGTAGATTTCATTATTTTCCATTTTTAGCAATTTTTTATTTTTTTAGTGACTCCTATTGTTGTAGGAAATTAAAATTGTTTAGGGAGTTTCCATTTTAGGTTTTAGGACTTTAGCTAAATAAAGTCCCCATTATAATCGAATTGAAAGATCATTGAATTAAGTTTTCAATTATTAAGATTTGTTCTCTACCCTAAATTCTTGGTACTTTTTCTTTAAGAAGAAATCAACAAGTCCCTATTCCTAGTACTTTCAATTTTGAAAATCAATAGGTTCATGGAAGGTTATTCTCAATCTATTGGTGAGATTCATTCCCTACACTCACACTACATCACTGGGTTGGGTGCAAAGCCATTGTAATCAGCTTTAAGGTGCCAATCTAAACTTGGTTAAAAAAGGGTTGGTCCAAGTGAATCAGTCAGGTTCTCGGTGAACCAGTTTCCCAGCCAAAATTAGGCTTGATCATAAAAGAAGTTTGAGTTTTGTTCTCCTGAACCCAAAATGAGTACTGGCACAGATTTAGGGAGGCTGTTGGCATGTCAAGTACCCAGTTTGTTGATTTATTATTATTATTATTATTATTATTATTATTATTATTATTGTGTGGGGAGGGTGTGGGGGAGGGTAAGGATTGGTTTGTGGTTCATGGTTCTGGCAGTCTAGCAGTAAGGATGTTACTAGGCTGGAATCAGGCCCGAGCAAGATTTGTCGAAGCCCAGCCCAAGATTATAACAGTTCCAAGAATTTAAGCCCAAGCATGGCCCTGAAAGTAGGTAAATGGGCTAGGCCATGTTACGAATCATAATTTTTTTTTTTTTTAATATTTTAAGATTGAGCTGACTCCAGTCCTTTAATAAGCCATTAAATTAGCTCCATGCCATTACCCATCCTTTTAGGCCTATACGTACAGATTAAGACCAGACTCAAAGCAGAATGGGCGTAAGAGCAATCTATCCATCTGGTCCATTTTCACATGCACCTCACACCTTTCACGAGGAGAACTCTTAAGTTCTATAAGGAATACTTGCTCATTCAGGCCATGCCATTTTTTCCTGAATCCCATTGGCCTGGCTAGCCCAGCCTCAAATAGGTTTTTGTAATAAGCAGCTGGGTCAGGTTGATAAGGTGGGCCCACCCTAGTCTCGGACAGGGCTTGAACCAAGCCTAAAGAACTAAGGGTCGCAATATGTAGTCCTTAAAAAAAAATGGAGAGAGAGAGAGAGAGAGAGGAAACACAGTACACTGAAAGTTAGAAAAATTTTAAGTCTTAGTTAACATACCTTGTGGCAGCTAAAGCAAGCAAGCGGGTAGGGCCATAGGGGTAAGCATGGACCGGGTCATGGTATGCCCGGGGCTCAGCCCACTATGGAAATTTAAGGCTCGGGCCTGAAATTATTCGAAAACTTTAGGCCCCTTTCTCTAGTTATTTTATCCGGCCTTGGGCTGGGCTTGAGCCGGCCCAAATCCTGTTCAAGCTTAGGTTTTTGTTTTTTTAAGCATTGCATTCTCAACTCTCCATCAGTGACACATGATGAGTTTTTGAATTTGGTGTCCCTTTCAAATAGGGAGCAAATGTTCATTTGAACACTTATTTTTACGGTTTTAACCCCATTTTTATGTGTACCTATTTTTTTTTCATTTGAAAACTGTTTTTAGAGTTTTAACCCTATGCACCCCACTCTGTGTGTAAGACACGGTAGGACATTTGTATCTCACTATGACATGCATGAAACAAAGATCCGCATCCATATCCCATTCCACTTTCATTGGCCAAGTAAAAGTGTTCTCCTGATGCTCTCTTATGATGGTGCTAAGCCTGCTTGCAGTTCTTGAAACCTCATGCACACTGTCATGTGCTGCCTTTATTTCCTCAAAAGCGAACAATTTCTGAATTAAGTCCACCAGCAAACTACCAAGGCTACATGAGTCTGAAAGATTTTTTGGATTGCCGGTGCTGCACCTCCAGTTTTTTTTTTTTTTTTTTTGATTTAGTAGACGAGAGAGAAAGACAATGATAATATTGAGAACGGAACAAATCTTCTGTCCAGGATGGTGTCTTGGACACCAGGGGACGACATGTGGAAGAAAATGGACGGGATTAGATGAAATTTCAAATTCATGCCCATCTTCTTCCACATGTCATCCTCTGGTGTCCAAGACACCATCCTGGACAGAACATTTGCTAAAAAAAAAAAACTATTACTTTTTTTGATCTGTCAACTTGAGTCTACATCACATTGATAGTCCCGGGTTTCTATTCGGATCATTTTTGTTATAAATTCAGTGATCGAAACCCATATGAACCTGGCAAGTTTTTTGTTGAACTGCTCAACCTGACCAATTGGACCAGTTTTATGAAGATTTGAACTCGGGTCATTAGAAGTACAATTGTCCTAAGTCCTAACCACTAGACTATTAGTCATCATTTGTTTTGTTCCTGTCACCCAAAAATAATAAGTTCAACAAGCTTTCATTTTCATCATACATATTTATACATGTTTTTCTTGTCTATTTACATTATATTTTTAAGAATATGTGATATAAAATTGTAATTTAATTTTTTCAACTTATTTTATTATTTATTTAATTTTTGTAAGATATTTTAATTTTTTAATTGATCCTACAGTTTGACCAATGACTCACTGTTCAGTGACCCAATGACCCAACCGTTTGACCGGATCAATATCCGATCCAAGTTTAATAACTATGGTTGATTGTACAAGATGGACCAGATTGAGCGGGGGAAAACCAAAGCAAGCAACTCCACAATGCACTACATATAAAGGGATTTGACCTAGGATCTTCCATATGGAAGATAGATGGTGCAACCACCCTAGCATGAAGGCATTGGCAAACGTGCTCCTTTTGGAGACTAAGTAGTCTGATTTCGTAAAATGGTTAAGGTTAATTTCTTTAATTAAAAATATTAAAAAAGTTTATATTTTTCCAAACTGTAGTTTTGAAATCCGGATCAGACCGGGTGATCAGACCTGAACTTCACCCTAAATGGTTTTATAAAAGCTTAAAAACGTAATCTACCAAAAACAACATATATAATCGGTCTAAACCTTTGAAAACCAACCAATATTTTACGAACCC
>JAOXJP010166864.1:0-12764 GCA_025762735.1 Platanus orientalis
ATCCCAAAAGGATCCCACACCCCCTAGGGTTACTTTGGCTTCTCAAATACTTTATATATAAAGGTACCCACGTTCAGATGGGGTCCTATAACATTTTTGGAAGTGGGAGAAGGGTAGAGAATTCTAGAACAGGTGTGGATACTTTGGAGACCGGGTTGGATTGGATTCTTGTGTCCGGTTTAGCTATTGAGGTATTCTTCTTAAACTTCCTTTAAAATTAGATCTCAGAGATTCATATGATGATTATGGGAAAACATATATAGATATGTGGTTGTTTAATGAACTTTAATAATTTCTATGTTCAAGAACGGTAAACTTCCATCATGTAGATGTTCTCATAGTCTTCAAAGATATAGACATTTTTTTTCATGATGAGTAGATTGATACATTCCAAGAGAAAAAGACATGTTTTGTTTCTTTAGGTGACGGGTTCACTTGTGATGTTATTGGTGTTTAGATGGTGAAGATATAGATGTTTGATGGAGTGATTCGTACTTTGGATGGTGTGACTTGTCCCAAAGATGCGAAGGAATCTAATATCCCTACATTGGTTGGATTCTATAGGTTGTAGACATTTAGGTGCAAGTGGAACCATGAAAATCATACGTAGCTGTTTGCTCTTGATGAAGGGAGAAAATTATGGTGGTTTGTATTGTTTAATAGGAAATACAATAATTAACGATGTTCCTTTGACCTCGATGGATAATTGGAAATAGAGTGCAAAGAATTAGAAGCACTTCTACAAGGTCTCTTTCATAGTTGGGAAAGGGATAAGTATTATGGGTTTCCAAGTGACTAAAGATGGTGAGACATTCATATGGTTAGAGAGGACGGATTGAAGTCCCTCCCTAGAGTTGACTAGACTAGTTAACTTGAGGCATAGCTACACATGTGTACTGGCTATGTAATGATCGAGTAGGATAGTGACAAGACCGAATTGATTCGATTGTATATATAGCAGTGGTTCATTATGGCCAATGGTTGTTTGCGGTGATATCAAGCATGTTATGATTCATGTTTGAGGTAGAGGTGCATTTCAAGTATATATGACACAGAGTTCATTAAGAAGGACATGCACAATTTTTCTCCAAGGTAATTCCAAAATGTGGGCCAAGGTGGAGTGTGTTTCACATGTTACATGTTTTGTATCCTAGCAAAGATGAAGGTAGAGCTAACTTCAACAGAAAATCTTCAAGGAGCTAAAAATAAAGCCAAGGTGGAAATTTATTGAGTTTGTCTTTGTTTACATCAACCGTTAGATATGGAGACTAACTTGGAGTCAAAGACTCTTTGCAAGTGTGGAGTTGTTGATGATAGCTAAAGTGGAGTGAAAACCCTAATAAAAAAAAAAGAAATTATGGCAAAAAAGTGTGAGAGGAAGGGGAATAGCTGCAAGGGGCTTCTTGTTGTGGGTTTTCTTCAAGGTTGAGAGAGAGAGGGTATATAAGGGGAAATGGTGTGGGTTTTGGGTTTCAGAAAACACACTTTTTTATATAGATTTTGCATTCTCATATTGAAGAAAGATTTAACCATTTCTAGTGGACGTAGTCACATTATCAAACCATGTAAAAATCCTTGTTTTGTGTGATTTTTGATTTCTTTTCTACTATTTTATTCTTTATTGTATAAATCGTGGGTGTTTAAGCCTATATCCCATCACGTGGAATATCAAGGTTGTTTTGTGTCCAACATTAGCAAATCAACAACTTCAGGAGTGACTAGAAATAATATTAATATACTTAATCAAGAAAGAATCCCTTAATTCAAAATTTCCATGAACCATTTGTGAATAGTCATTGCAAGGCCCCAAATCTATATCTTATATCAGGCCTATCAACAACCATGAAGAAAGATTTTGGATTCCTTTTGAAGGGATCAATCTTAGGGATCATTCTTAAGTTAAGCCCAATGAAATTAGTAGTACTAAACGTTTATGTGGACTTAAGATTGCAATATCTGGAACAAAATGTTATTTGATATTGAACTGCTAATAGCACTGAATACCTAGTTCCCAACCCTTTGATCTATTGTCTCGGTGAATACATTAATGGCGACTTGGGGATTAGGGTCTAGAAGAAGATTGCAACAACATATCCATCTTGTTTGTAAAGTGTCATTAAGTGCCATGGCAGTTTCTGGTGGAACTTTTGACTGCTTTCTAAGTATTTTAAACTTTATTATCGAAAGATCTGTTTGGATCTTGTATAATATAAATGCATTCTATTAAAGTTAAGAGAGCATCTCTGGTATACATAAATGACATACAAGAGACCAATTCTCATTTACCTTAGAGTTCCATACGACTTTATGTCGATTCTATGAGAAGGTTGTGGGAATAATTGGACCTTAATCAACACCATTCACCTGTTAAACCCTATCTACTTAATCTAGCTCTAACCTTTACATGGACAGCACTTGAGTTAAGGATAGAAAGATCGAAGAAAAAGAATGTAAGACAGTCGACAATGGCTTTAGTTTTAGACTAACTCCTGTTCTTAGTTCCTACAATTGACTTTGCAACATCCCCACCACCTTTTCTTTTATTAATATAATATGTGACATAAGCTAGTCACTAAAGTTGCCATTTTCCTCGTGATCGTGATTGTTGGCACAATTTCGGTCCAGTTTGATACACTTGTACCACTTGGCACATGCCACATAGAACACCAAGTCAGCAGCGGTCAAAGCTGTTAAGAGGAAGTAAAACCTGTCTAGATGACCCTTGTTAAGATTTCTAGGGATCCATCCTGGCGTATGATCTTTTGTTGAGATCTTCATGACCATGGTCACAAGCAAGCTACTCACATAGTTTCCGAGTGAAATGGATGTCATACAAAGTGCACTCCCCAAGCTCTTCAATCTGTCTGGCGCTTGGCGGTTGAAGAACTCCAATTGACCCACATACATGAAGACCTCAGAGACTCCTATTAATACATACTGAGGTGTTTGCCAGAGGATACTGAAAGAACTTGAACCCTCACAATTGGTGCAATCTTCTTTTGCGTTCTTTAGCCTATAGCACTCCACAATTCCGGCTGAAACCATCGCCATTATCGCTATAATGAGTCCAATTCCCATTCTCTGAAGCTCAGTAAGCCCTTTATGGTTTGTCTTTCTTAGTCTGCCAACAAGGGGATCCAGAACTCTCTTGTCAATGAAAATGAAAACTGCTACACTAAGAATGTTAAAGGTAGACATGCTTGCAGGTGGAATATCAAAGTTTGAAATAGTAGCTTTCATGGCAGTGCCTTGTTCTACGAAGAGGGAGGCCATTTGAGTGAAGACTACTGAGTAGATAATTGTGCATAGCCAAATTGGGAGAAGTCTCAGCATGCATTTCACTTCTTCAACTTGTGTTATTGTGAAGAGACGCCATGGGCTATGAGGACCCTGGTCCTGTACGGCATAGTCCTTCGATGTGATTAATGCAGCTCTATCCAAGAACCTAGACAGATTACTTAGCATGGTCAGTATATATGATTTACAATGAAAGATCTTAAAAGCATTCATTCTTTTACGTCAAAGTGTTAATTAGAAAGATTCATTCTACCAGTAAGGTTGGAAATGCCACAACTCAAAACTCAACCCATGTAAACTGGTTTGAGAACAGTCAACCATAACCCGGAAAAAGTACTGTGAACTAGCTAGGCTCCTTTATTATAAAAACAGAAAGATAGTTAGGTTTAGAGTGGCAACCCAAACCCAATTTAATCTGGGTTGGAGAATGGACAGAGATGGAACACGAGAACTTAATTTGGTAGGTAGCAAAAACCAAATTAGGCCTCAGTGGAAATATAAAGATACAGTATTGTATGTTAAGCTTCATATAGGGCTGAGCATGGGCCTGGGCCAACCTGCGCCCAGTCTGTCCCATCCCGGATTTGGCCTGAAAGCCTGGCCTGACCTAGGCCCGATAAGGGCCTGAGTTGAAGGCTTAAACCTTTATTAGGGTCGGGCTTGGGCTTACCTTGGCCCAGCCAGGGCCCTGCCCGAAGCCTGAACTAATATATATGTGCGTGTGTGAAGAAAATGTTCTTTGGTGAAAAAGTGTATGTAATCTATATGGTGCATTATAAGCTGACACGTGTTGTGTTGATGGTTAAAAACATCCAAAAAACAGTTGAACTTAAAAGTAGGTGTCAAAAAAGAGATATCAAATTCTAAAACACATCATATATAAATACATATAAGAAATTAATAAACTTAAATCAATAGCTTAGTTGGTTAAAAATTTATTATAGCGTATATGTCATGAGTTCAATTCTCATCAAAAGTATTTGTTTTTTGAAAACTTTATGGACCATAGACTGCCCGAAGCCCAATAAAATAACTAGGCCGGGCTTGGACTTAAAAGTTTCCAAAACTGTTCAGGCCCTTAGCCCGAAATTACTATATAGGGCGGGCCTACCCTGGCCTGGCCTGAGCCCAGCCCACGCATAACCCTAGCTTCATATAAACAAGAACTCTTGACTTACTTGAATCCTTGTGTATGGAGTATCTTTCTACCCCCACTGATTGCACATTCCTTTCCACCCATTTCATATAGATCCTCTCCAGTTGGTGGCATGTCAACCTTCCATTTCTTGGTTGCCGCCACGACCACTTGGCAAAATCTGGAGAGAGGGTTACCACTTGGCCTGAAGTGCCTGTAGCTCCGTGTTCCAGCAAGAAATAGAAACAAAGCTACACAGGCAGAGCCAGTAGATACCCAAAACCCTAGGACCCACATCCCTTCATCCTCAATGTACCCCAAAATAGTACTTGAAAAGAGGGAGCCAAGGTTCAAGGCCAAGTAGAAGTAGCTAAAGAAGGCCGCCTTTGAATGTCTCTCCTTATTGTCTACTTCATCAAACTGATCTGCCCCAAATGTGGCAATGTTAGGTTGGTACCCTCCATTTCCAAAAGCAATCAGGTAGATAGACAGATAAAATAAGCCGATCTGCATGTGGGAGTGGGAACCACAAGGGTTGTGCTCATCCCCACAACCACTAGGTTTAACCAAGAAAAGATATGATGATAGTGATAATGATACCAGGCCCTGTAATAATAAAACACAAATTAAGAATAAATAGATAATAAGATAATGATAGACTAACATTTCTCATTAGTCAATGATTTCTTCTTCAAGGAATTATTAATTTTCAGAGATATTTGATTAGGATGAGATGGGAACCCATTATTCATAATTAATCAACTATGAGAATTCAGACTCAACCCATTAACCCGGTGGATTGGATGAGTCGTGATTTAGTTTAGAAAGAAAAATCTCCTCTAATATATAGATGAATGTCATGACGTCTCCGTAATTCAGATTGGGGCTGAGTCATGCAAAGATCATGTTGCATTGCAGTTTTTCTGGTGCTGTTTGGCATTATTTTTTATCCCGCATGAATTTTTCTCGGGCTATGCCTAAGAACCTCTTTGATCTTATTAGCCAATGGAATGGCTGGTTTCTTGATCCAATTGGCAAAAAATTCTGGGCGGCAATTCCACATGCAATATGTTGGAATATCTGGAGGGAGCAAAATAGAAGAATCTTTGATGAGAAATCTAATCTCACCATTGGGGTTGCGGGATCTATTGCCTTCGATTTGACCTCTTGGATCATCATTTTACATTCAATGATCTTATCAGGGATTGACCCTCATGTCTATACTCGACCTTGCTCTTTATCTTTTGACATTTCTTGTCGATCCCAAATGTTATATTGTTGTATCCTATCTAATCTTTATTTTCTTCTTCTCTTTTAATAAATTCAGTTATTCATCAACGAAACAAAAGTTCAGTTGAATCAACTCACCCATGACTCAGTAGACCAAAGATGGTTCACTTCAATTGTGTCGTGAGCTGACTTACCAAGTTTCCAACAATGATTGTTCTTGTGCTTTATGTGAGTTTGCTGTTTGCATTAATTTCTTCTTCTATATTTGCTGCATATAGTCCCAAAACTAGGTTCTCGCTGAGAACCATGTCAATTAAAGACACTACCTCAAATATTGTTGTGTCTATTTTTGTGAAAATGAAAAGGGTATGAAATGGGGGTTACTTACTATGACAAAGATGAACTGAAAGATGGCACAGGTCTTGTATCTTCCCCAATAGGAGTCACTAAGGAACGCCCCAACGAGAGAGAAGATGTCAACAGTTCCAGTCCATTTGCTAACGTTGTTTGCCGCGTCGGCAGTGTCTTGTTGTAAAACTCTAGTCAGGAACAACACCAGGCTCACCTCAACTCCGAAAAATGCCACTGTAGCCAGACCTTGATTCACTGATTAATTACCAAAAACAATAAACAAGACAAGTTGATTTAGAAGCTTGATTTGGTAGTTAGTTCTTGTAATCAAGGGGTTGACTGATTAACAAAAAGTAATATACAAGACAAATTAATTAAGAAGCTTGATTTGGTACTTACTTCTTAGGAAGAGTTATTCTAAAGAAGGAAACTTTTGGACTTCATAAAGGTACGCATGGTTCACATGCAGAAGGAACCAAACACTTTTTGTGCCAACCTAAGGGAGTTCTTCGACCAAACATTGTCCAGTTTCATGAGCTTAAGGTTTTGTTCGGTTGAGGATTCTTCCTTGTCTTTTTGTTCCTCTCCCCAACCCGCGGTTCACCTTACCCTGATGCAATTACTATCAACAGCCAAACTAGTTTTACAGCAAACAGTCCCTTACAATATATGAACTTCGGAAAAAGTGTGCAGAAGACACAAGAAGAGACTGTACCAAACCTAACACCCAACGAGCTAAACATGAAGCTAAAGCCTTGTATTAAGGGAACGTCTAACCGACTCAGGAGAACCATTTTTAATTAGGCTCCTACATCTAGCCTTGTAGTTAAACTTAGACAACTAGTTTCTTAAAAGGTGAAAACAACAGGCAAGGCTTCAAGACATCCAGGCAAACATGGCATATAAAAACTTTAGGCTTCAGGTTCGGGAGAAAGATATATGTTCACATAGGAAGATAAAAGAAAGGAAGAAAAAACAAGGGGAAAGCAAGAGAATGCCTCCATAAATGTATACTCTTTTGTTGACAAAAGTTAGGAAAGAAATGACAATTGATCATTAAGTTAGTACCAAAAGATACTAGAAAACACGGATTTCAATTCCATCAAACAACCATACTGTATTCCTTGATGATGACTCCAAAATGCTTCAACATTATGCTCTTAGTGTTAGATAACCCACATTGAAAGATTTCGATGGTCAATTCATTTTTATTTTTATTTTTTGGCCAGAGATACCACTCTTATCAAAATTGGGGGGAACCCAAATCATTTGCAATTGAAAATCTTTTATATGCTGAATTTAATGAATGAAGTATTGGTTTAAAATTTTTCTGAAGTCCTAAGTTTGTGACAAAAAACCCTAAGTTTCTGAAGTATTACTTTACCCCCCACCCCCTCCCCTCCCACCCACTCAATATATGTGTATATATCAGCCACACGCCCCTAACATAAAAACGGGTATCAAGGGCCTCACATGCACCTTACAATTTAAGGTGTGCTTGTTGGCGGCCTGAAGCTTTTAGTGTGGCTAGATCTTTTCGATGAGTAATTTTTTTTGGTAAATTTCCTTGAGTTTAATATTAGGAATCCTAAGGGGTAAGCTTCACAGACCTTTTAAGATATAAGGTCCTTTTAAATCGTCTTCAAAACAGATTAAAAACGGTTATTGTTTTAGGTAGAATTTCACTTAGGAGAGCCTTCAAGTTTGAGACATTAAAGGTTATTCCCGCTTTGCATGTGCAACATGTTTGGCCTAACGGGTATTACATCATTCCTAAAACAAAATGAACAGTTAGATTCATCTTATGGGGTCGAATATGGTTCACGAGAAGTTCAACTAGGACCTATTAGTGATTTGTCCACTTACTTTCCTTTGCATGTGCATCATGTGTAATGTTAGGTCACTTAACCAGTATTTAGTTGAGTTCCATAAGTGGCATATAATAATAATTCCACACGAATACGATTCCATGTCAGAGAAAAAGGTTATATGACATAAAGCAGGTTGAATCTTCAAATTATTTACCAAAAAAAAGGGGTGAATCTTCAAATTGCATGATATGAAAATGCGTTGAGATCAGGCTCGAGAACAACACTTGCTCATCAGACACCCATGATATACTTGACTTTCCATCAAAAGAAACTAATGAGTGAGATCCTCGATAAAAATTAACTTTGGTATTAATTAAAATGAAAAAGAAAAACAAAGCAATAAAAACTTAAGGAACCTGCAGCTTCTTGATTGTTATTTTGTATAATTTTGGAGATTACCAAGTAATAGAGTCCCAGCTACCCATCGTCCAGTTTGTCCACGGATTGCAGGACAACCATTTCGATCGACAGTGCCATCAAGGGTGCATTCTTCTTTTTCTTTGATCTTTCTACTGTCGGCTTCTCTCAATTCCTTGGTCGTAGCCTGCAAAATTTAGAAAAAAAAAAAGGACCTATTACTAATAATCTAATATAATGATTTTGCATGTCTCCAAAATGATAGTTGACAGTATGGTAATGCATGTAACAATCTCAAGTGTAATAAGTGTGAAAAATATAGGCATGCAATGATGAACTAATTATCTCTATAACAAGAGGGACAGTAAATGAGTTGGGGGGGAGGAGAAACAAGGAAAAAGAATAAGAAAATGACTGTCTTTAGTAAGACAACAAGAAGACTGTGTTAAGGTTCTCAGAGCCATGACAAACCTCCTCAGAGACCTCAAAGCATGCCATTGACAGTCTTGAGAAGTAAATATTGGGAGTTATATATAAAGCAAAAAGGGAAAATTGTGGGGAGGAGGAAGTGGTGGTGGTGGTGGACAAAAGAAGGTAATAACTTAGAGAAAGATGAGAAGTGAAAGGAGTGAATATATAGATGGTGAGCGGGTTGAGTGGACGGAAAATCTAATAAGAAAGAGGGAAGATTCACAAGGCCAATTTATTCAAAATAATATTAGATGCAACTTGCTGGAGGATGACCAAGATGGTTGGCTTTCTGTATATAGGAATAAAAGCGGCTAAATGGTATCCCTTTCAAATACCCACATCTTTTCGGAATTGTTAGATATTGATAGATTGAAAGCAATACTCTAATGTTTCCTAGCCTTACAAGTCTTTTTTCTTAAAAGACGTAGCCTCTTGGGGTCATAAGCTCAATCCCTTGACCACATTCTCTATGATTATATGCTTAAACCATTCCATAAATGGCAAGCATGTTTTGATATGGAATCAGAATCCTTCTTGTAAACATCATACTCTATCAAGAGTTGGTTGATAATAAGCTTCAAGTCTCCATACATACTGAGCAGTTGTGACAAAACAACATAGCAGAACAAAACACGGGTTGGATTCAAGTATGCGATGCGTGAAAAATAAAACAAGAGAAATCGTAAACGGCAAAGAACAATCACACAATACAACATTTAACATGGTTCTACAAGATTGCCTACATCTATGGGCAAAGATAATCAAGAACTTTCACTAAAATGGAGAACAAAAAGATTACAAAACACACAATGGCGAGTTCCCAAAACTCAAAGGCAAAACCCCATTGAAAAACCTAAAAAACCTCCCTACACAAATACATTCTTACTTCTCTCAACCAAAGTCTTGACTCTTGTCGCACTTCCACAGCTCACAAAATCCACAAAACATCTCTTTATAGAGACCCAAGAAACCCTACTTCTCGAAGTTGGGTCAAAACCCCAAATTATTTTCACTCCCAAAAATGACATTTTTGGGTTGAATCAGGTTGAATTCAAGACACATTACATGTGAATGCATTATACAAATGAGGGTGGACTGATGTAGCGGCACTAAAGTATTTGGAGGCACGTGACAAGCGCCTGCGTCAAAACTTGAGACTAGCAGGTCGAGCCCTCTAGACTGAGGCTTCGGGGGGCGGCCCCCCGAGAGGCTGCTTCATGCCATTTTTGCTAATTTTCCCTTCGTTTTAGGCGGATTCCCTTTAGAAATTGATGTCTATTTTAGTTATTTTCTATTTTTTGCTCTGCTTTATTTTCTCTCTATAAGACATTATGTAAGGAGGAGTTTTGAGGAGGTTGAATGAAATAGAATTGTTTTTTTTTCTTTTTGTTTGGTGTTTTACGAAACCCTAATAAGGGAAGGTTATGAAGTCTGATAGAATTCATTAATCCTTCTTCTTCCATTAACTATGCAATATTTCTGGTATCAGAGCTAGTGTCAAGATGGCTCCACATAGGCAAGCTGGTCATGAGGCATCGATGGAAGAGGTTCAGGGGTGAAATGATGTAGCAAGACTCACATTACAGGTTGAGATCCTCACTCAGTAGATGGTTGCATTGATTGCAGAGCACATACGTTGTCCTAGAACAAAGGATTTAGAACCTGACAATCCCTTTTTGGATAATGTTGTATGTTGGAAGGATGATCATAAGGATGAGCGGGCTTCCAATCGTCGGGATTCAGGGCTAAGGGTTGATGTCCTTGAGTTCCATGGTATGCCTTGTAGCCAGAAGAGTTCCTGAACTGGATCAACACAGTGGAGGATATCCTAGATTTCAAGGAAGTTCCTAAAGACAAACATGTTCCTTTGGTGGCTATCAGATTTCGAGGAAGAGCTATTGCATGGTGGTAGTAGGTGAAACTCACCCAAACTTGACAAGGCAAGGAGAAGATCAGTTCATGGGAAAAACTTAAGAAGTATATGCGTGTGGCCTTCCTACCACATAACTATACATTGGTTTTGTACCAGTGTCTATAGAACTTGCGCCAAGGTTCATGGTCAGTTGATGACTACACTAATGAGTTTTATCAGCTGATGACCCAGAACGATCTTGCAAAGTCAGAAGATCAACTTGTAGCCCACTATATCAGAGATATGAAATAGCAATTATAGAATGCCCTAAACTTGTTTGATATTTTCTCTATGCCAGAAGCACATGCAAGGGCCCTACAACTTGAGAAGTAATTGGCGAGGACAAGGGGTTCGTTTTGGCCTTTTAGCAATTCTACTACCACTAAGCCGACCACTAGTACGGTGCCACCCAATAGACCACCTTTACCCTCTAATAATAAGGCCTTAACCAGTATAGCCCCAAAATGTTTCAAGTGTGGTAAGTTAGGTCATCAAACAAGTGAATGCCAAAAGGGTGATAATGCCGACACGGGGCTTTTTGTGTAGACTAATGTCATCAGTGAAGATATTGTTGTAATAAAGTGAGATCCTCAGTTTGATGATGGAGAAATCTAGGAAGAGATTATGCACGATGATCATGGGGCCGCCCTTGTCACACGTTGGGTTTGCTTCAGCCTAAAGGAAGAGGAAGGTGACAATTGGCTTTGTCACAACATTTCCACTCTACTTGCATAGTCGGTGGCAAGATCTGTCAGCTTATTATTGACTTAGGCAGTTGTGAGAACGTGGTGGCTGATGAAGTTGTCAACAAGCTAAAGTTAAAGACAATCCAGCATCCCAATCCTTACAAGTTGTCTTGGTTTAAAAAGGGCAATGAGGTTTAAATTTCTAAACACTGCTTAGTTACATTCTCCATTGGTACAAAATATAAGGATCAAGTGTGGTGTGATGTTGTTGGCAAGGATGTTTGTCATCTATTATTGGAAAGGCCTTGGCAATATAAAATGGTTGTTACTTATGATGATCAGAAGAATTCTTACAATTTTATGTGGCACAACAACTGTATTATGATCATGCCCCAGAAAAAGGTTGTACCCAAACCACTTGTTGGGAAAGGAATCTCTTAACTAGGGGTGCCTTCGTAGAAGAGATAGAGGATAACCAGTTTGTGTATGTGCTAGTTGCAAAGGAGAATAGCGGTGATGGGAGTGTTCCAGATGCTATTAGGTCCCTTCTCGATAAAGTTTCGAGACATGTTCCCAGAAAACTTACCTAATGGTTTGCCACCCTTGCAGGATATTTAGCACCGGATTGATCTAATTCTAAGTTTTAATCTACCCAACAGACCTCACTATTATATGAGCACGATGGATCATGAGGAGCTATGATGCCAAGTAGAGGAACTATTACAGAAGGGTCACACCCGTGAGAGCCTTAGTCCATGTGTTGTACCAACATTACTCACACCCAAGAAGGATGGTAGTTGGCTCATATGTGTTGATAGCCGAGTAATCAATAAGATCATAGTTGTGGGCATCGCAGAAAAGGTTCATGACCCACTTTGGGGTTTTGGAGTTGCCACCAACTCGGGTTTTTATAGATGAGGTTGGACGTCTGCCTCCTTTCTAGGGGAAGGGAGGATACGAGCTTTTTAGGGCCCGGGCTAGGCACTTGGGCCTAGGGTTTGACTCTCTAACTGGTCTGGTTTTTAGGGATCTGGGTAAGCTGTTTGGTTGCAATTGGAGAAGGTGTTAGGCACCCTAATTACCTACCTTTTTAGGGTGGCTCCTCTAACCTAACAACTTCAAAGTGCTAGTAAGTAGAAGTGTATGTATGTGTTTATTTTGTTTTATTGGTCTGGACCACCCCTGTGGTGTGATCACCGCACCTGAGATATAGTCTCGGGTTGCCTACATACCCGATCCTGTATGGTTCTATGTTTCTATGGTTTTGTCGGGATTATACTGCATGTAGTTTTAATATTTGTAAGTCTCGGTAGTCAAGTATGTTTGACTATGAGACTGATTCAGGGTTGATTCATTTTAGGGTTTGTATATACTCATAGAGTACTCCCCACTACTGAAATGTGTTAGTGAAAGGGGGTCAACACTATGTTATACCAATTTGAGTGTTTTATGGA
>JAOXJP010166875.1:0-26779 GCA_025762735.1 Platanus orientalis
GTACTATGCCACTTTTTTTCTTTTTCATTCCCTGTCTGAAGCCTGAATGTATTGAACATGTGAAGATTGCAAGGTCATTTTAGGGGGGAACCTAACCACACAGCATTTTGTTTAAAGAGATGTAAGAGAAGAAAAGGAGAAATAGATTCCTAAGAACTGAATGGTGGAACCAAAGCGAAAAAAATTAATTATTATTCATATATAAATTTGTTAAAGAAGGAATATGTAATTTGGAACAAGAAAATAATGCCGTGTGGACTGAGATGACTAGCTGTGCTAAAAAAGTAGAAAAAACGATCCTTGGAGAATCTAGTGGGAAAGGACAATGATACGAAAAATCTTGGTGGTGGAATAATGAAGTTCAAACAACCATTAGGGTAAAGAGGTCTTAACAAGGCTTGGAAAATTAATAGGATTGAGGAATGAGGAAAATTTAGAAAGGTATGAAAGTGTTTAAGAAGGCTGAGGAGGAGTGGTATTCGTTATGGTGTGAGGAGTTGTAGGCTGCATTTCTGTTTGTTGGTCTGTTTTGTTTGTTTGGTTTTGCTGTTTTGGCTTGTTTTGCTTTTTGTTCTTTTCACCTTTTGGGTGATGCCTTGTGTTTCTGGTTTGCTCTTGCTCCTTTTCAATAAAATTCTCATTATCATTAAAAAAAAGAGAGTAAGTATTAACAGTTCTAGTGAAGGACGGGGATGTTAAAGAAAGGTAGTGAAGCTATTTTTAAAATTATTAAATGATGACTATTAGTATTTGGGGATGTCGGTTTAGAAGGAATTAGTAGCACCAAGCTTTAAGACTTAAGAGAGATGAAGACATAGAAGGCTTTAGTATGAGTCAATATATCAATAGAGGTATAGAAATGCATGGGAGACGATAGCTTATTTTGGTTGATTAATTTGTTTAGCAAGATTAGTAAGTCTAACAAAATGCCAAATGAATGGAGGAAAAGCATCTTCATGCCTATTTACAAGAACATGGGAGATACTTAGAGTTGCTCCAATTATTGTGGGATCAAGTTTATGAGCTATACTTTTGAAAATTTATGAGTGAGTGATTGAGGATAGATTAAAACATGAAGCTAGAGTTGCAACAAAATCGGTATGCGTCATGCTAGGGAGATATTGACTGAAGTTATTTTCTTACTTAGCTTGAGTGATGGGAATGGTTGGAGAGAAGAAATGTTTTTGCATGGGCTTACTTATAGAAAGCGTATGATAGGGTCTTTAAAGAGATCATCTAATGGGTAAAGAGAGGGATCTCAAGTACATACATTGACATTGTTAAGGATATGTATACTAAAGTGGTTATTAGTGTTTGAACAACGGAGGAGAAACAAGCAAGATTAGTTAACTGTGTTAGAACCATAGTGAGATTATTTATTTGTGTTAGAACCATAGGGGAGAGATGAGTGAGTTTCTAATCACAGTAGGTTTACACTAGTGGTCGGTATTGAGCCTATATCTCTTTGTATGGGTTATGGATGAGTTGACTAGGTGTATAAAGGAAATCTCATGGTATTTGTTATTTGCTGATGATATAGTTCTGCTGGATGAGCCTAAAGAGGTGGTAAACTCCAAGTTAGCAGTATGTGGAGATGTTTGATAATTAAAAGGTTTGAAGGTAAATAGGATTAAAATAGAATGTGTGAAGTGCAATTTTAGCTAAATTAGGAATAAATATGATGGAGTAGTTTAGATTGATGACCAAGAGATAACTTGGAGTGTTATCTTGGGTCAATCATCCATAAGGAAAGAGAGATTGGAGAGGTTGTTTCCCATATAATTAGAGAAGGGTGGATGAAGTGAAGAGGTATTTTTGGATTGCTGTGTGATCAACAAATACCATAAAAATTAAAGGGGAGATATAATTAGATGGTCATAAGACCTGCCATTCTTTTGGAATAAAATGTTGGGAAATCATGAAACGACACATACATAGAATGAGTACAGCTGAGATGAGTATGTTGGGATGGATGAGTGGAAAGATTAAAGAGAATGGAAATCATAAATGGTTGCATTTGTGGGAACTTGGGGACAAAGACAATAGGTTACAAGATGAGGGAAAGTCAACTGAGATGATTAGGCCATGTGTAATGAAGACAAATGACTACAACAGTGAGAATAAGTAATATGGCACAAGCTTAAGGTCTAAAGGGGCTTGAGTTGAAGTATTGAGAAAAGGCATGTTGGTTTATGATCTAACAGAAGATATGGCCTTAGATAAATTGGAATGGTAGAACAGGATTCTTGTAGCTGACCCCAAGTAGTTGGTATAAGGCGTTGTTGAGTTGAGTTCAATATTTTTGGGGGTGGTATAGGCAATGCGCTTATTGGTAAATCTTTATTTTTTGTTGAGGATGTTCTGAATGCGCTAAATGAATCCGTCTTATGTTCTTGTGAAGTCTAAACATCTTTTGGGAAGGTCTGAAGTATCTCGAGAGATGTTCTTTGAGGAGTCCTCTCTATGGTTCTGTACAATATTCATGCATCCGGTTCACACTGTTGGTTTACTCATTTCATGCATCTAGTATGCATTGTGGAATTCGTTTCTTTCTTCTTATTCTTCTTCTTCTTCTTCTTCTTTTTTTTTTTTGAGAAGATGCAATTTTATTAGCGGAAGGACAAGTTTATATCTTAGGGGTTTGCCCCTGCCTTTTGGTTTATGTTCTTTGCTTGTCAAAAAATTGAAATAAAAAATGAAACAATTTCCTAGCAGTCCTTCCATAAAAATCAGCAACTCAACAAATTTATTTATTTTTGAATGGTAGGATTATATTTATATAAAAATGCAGCAAAGAGAACAACATACAAAGCATCATCGGGAAGGTGACGAGAAAGAAAGGAAAAGAAATAACAAGAACATGAAGACCCCAAAAGATTACAGAACATTATCCCAGTATTCCCAAATCCCCATGTCAAAATCCTTAGACACCAAGAGCCACTCCAATAACAATCTAAAAACCAGTCAGGTCGTTTGAGTGAAGAGACACCTTCAAAGATTTTCTTGTTCCTCTCCTTCCAAATGCTCTAACAGATTGCCCCAACACATATGGCCACATGATTTTGGGACCAAGTAACCTTCAGGTGAAAGATAGAGAAGTACAAAACCTGAGAAGCCACATGGAAATGAATAAAGAGGTGATTCACCGTCTCCTCATCCCCCTTGACACATCACACATCTATTCGCAAATTCCCAACCTCTCCTTTTTAAATGATCGAGGGTAAGAATCTTGTCTAGATATGCAATACACATAAAGAAACTCACTTTAGAAGGATAGATCGGCCTCCAAATGCTTTTGTGTGGAAATAAGATTGGAGTAGCATTTTCCAAACCAACAAAGAATGAATTAGACATAAAGGTTCCCTTTTTAGACAAGGTCCACACCCATTTATCCCTCTCACTCCTATTTGGCGTAAAATCCTACAGCCTCCTAAACAATCTCGTCATCTCCTCAAACTCTTAATCATTTAAATTTCTCCTCAATCTAGGCATCCACCCACCACCCCCCATGACATCAAAATTATCCGCTATGGTCCTCTCTTTGTCCACCACCAATTTAAAAATTGCCTTGAAATCATGCTTGAGCAAGCTCTCTCCACACCAAGGATCATCCCAAAATCTGATTTCCTCACCTGAACCAAGATTGTAACGAATAAATCTCCAAAAATCTCTCCCTAAGAGGATCAATTTCTAAACCCCAGACCCATAAGCCTCCCTCACCTCCCTCGGCTTCCACTCAAAGAGTAAACCATAACGAGCCATCACCACTTTCCTCCAGAGACTCTCCCTCTCCTCCCCAAATCTCCACAACCATTTGCCTAAGATAGTCTTATTCTGAGCACGAATCCTCCTAATCTTTAAGCCCCCTTCCTTGATGGCCTTACACGTACAATTCCACTCAACTAAATGAAAGTTCCTACACTTAATCATATCGTTCCACAAAAAATTTCTATAGCATTGCTCAATCTTACCAGTAATGGATGGTGGAATAGTGAACAACAAGAAGAAATAATTGGGAATGCTAGCAAGAAAGCTCTTAATTAAGGTGAGTTTTCCACTCTTTGAGAGAAGATGAGCCCTCTAAGAATCAAGGCGCTTCACAATTCTCTCCACCATAGGCTCCCAAACCAACTTGGATTTGAACTTAGAACCTAAAGGAAGCCCTAAATAGGATGCTGACAGGCCACCAATTTTACAACCCATGATTTCCACTAAAATTTGAATATCACTAACCTCTCCCACGAGATAAATTTCTCTCTTGGTCAAGTTTATCTTCAACCCTGAAACCGCCTCGAAGCACTGCAAAATACACCTCAAATAACCCACCTGACTCGCCATCGCCTTACAAAAAAACATGGTATCATCAGAAGGTGAGATATGGATAAACCCTCACTACCCACCTCAAAACCTTCAAGATATCCATTGTTGGCTCTAAGGATCAATCTACTCAACAACTTCGTGAACAAAATATATAGGTTATAGGCAAAAGCAGGTCACCTTGTTTTAGACCTCTTGAAGTGCGAAAATAACCCTTCGAAGACCCATTCACTAGGAGTGAGAAGGAGACAAATCTGGTTCATCCAACTTCTCCAGTTAGGCCCAAAACTCATCCCCCTTAATAAGTAATCTAAAAAATCCTAACAGACGTGATCATAAGCCTTCTCTAAATCCAACTTACACAAGATACCATTTAACCTCGCCTTAATCCTCTCATCCGCATACTCATTAGTGACCAAAATATCGTCTAGGATTTGCCTACCCTTCAAGAAGGCCCCTTGAGAAGTGAGAAGTGAGACCATTCTAAAAGATCAAGATTACAAAATCTGCAATAACATACAAAATCAAGGCTGGTTCTTGGAGTAGTTTCTTCAACCAAATCACAAACTACAAACAAAGGTCTTTAACTGTTGTTTTGAACAGGTTTTTCTCTTATCTTTCCCTCCTTATATTCCTTAAAGTCCATTATTGATTTGTTAATAAAATCCTGAGCTCTAAGTGCTTAAATTAGAGACTATTCTTGGTTTAACAGATTTTCGGGGTACCATTAATGTCAAATCAGCCCTTATTCTTCCCCTTTTCTCGAGTTTTTTTTTAGGGGTTTTCTCTCCCACATGTTCCCTTTTATAACCCCACAAGCCCATTAAATTCCCTTGGATTTGGTCTATTTCTTTATCAATCTTTTTTGAACCATTTTTGGTTTCTTTAATTCAAGATTCTAAGTTTGTATATGATTGTATATAGCTAGACTTGTCATAATTGCTTGAAATTTGATATACATAGTCTCTATAGAGGTTAGAATCACCTTATAAATTTTCCGAAATTTCTAACGCACGACTAGGGGTATTATAGTAATTTCATGGATCTGCACCAGAAATTCTAGAATTGCCCTTATTGGGTTCTTGCTTTTATTCTTTATTCTTTTTCCTCTTTAATTCTTCTAAAATTGCTTATCTTGATCCTTGATTTCCCTTTCAACTCATCCTTAACTTTCTTTTGAGTTTGAGGATATTTAAGGTAACCCTAACCTCTTTCCTGAAACCCCTTCTTGATTCTTAAATCTGTATTTGTTTCCGCATATTATTGTTTGTGCCATATCTTACATCATCCTGACTCCTGAGAGGCTCCAACAAAAGAAGGACATGATCCAAGGTAGTTCTAGGAAGCGCTGCTTGGATCCGATTGGGATAGATGGAATCCCATTCATTACATACCAAAAAATGATCAATAAAGTTGAGAGATGGCCACTCCTGGAAATTGGACCAAGTGTAGTTGGCCTCCTTCAATTGAATATCAATAAGATTCTCCCTGGCACAAACATCATTCCACTCCCTCAAGAAATCACCAACCTCCTCCAAAAGATTAGACCCATAAATCCTCGAAAAGATCCACTCTCCCCACCGTAAAAAATTCTTACTATTATTGACAGGGATAATGCCCCTTTCTCCATCTCGGAAACTTCTACCGGAGAGGGATTCCAAATAATTAAGATGCCACCCGAGGCACCCTAAGAAGGGATATCCAACCACTCATACTCATCTTACCCCAAAGGATTCTTAATGATATTATAATTCCATGACAAAATTTATCTCTATCACTTAAACCCCTAATATTCCATGACAAAATTTTGCACTCCATTAATCACACACACGGTTAATCCCTTTCCTACCAAAGCCCTCGCTCTCCCACCCCTCTTCTTGTCATAGTTAATCCCACTTTCCAACTTTCTCAACTCATTCCTCAATCTTCTACAATCACCATATGCATAACAATACCCTTGAGGTCCCCATTACTTTTCTTTCAATACATCTTAATAATTCTTTCATTTCCCCTTCAACCTCTCATAAGAAAATCCCAAAAATTTGCTGAATTCATTCAATTTGCTTAACACCCAATCGTCAATCATCCCTTCATCGTTCCCCGCTGCCCCATTAATAAGAACTATATCACAGATAAATCCCCCCTCCAAGTAGATGTGCCCTTCACAAAGTTTGTCCCCACCTCCCCAAATTGGTCTCTCATGACTTTTACCTCACCTTCACGGACCTGCATCACAGCCAAAGGTTCCACCGCTAAAACAGACTCATTGGCCATCCCATTACCCTTAAAAATCACCACCTGACTATCAACTGATCTCATAAGAACATTTGGAAGCAAGGCAAAAAATTTACACCCGTAGACCCCTTGCTTACCCTTGATCATTTGATAACGAGGCCTACACAAGTCTAGAGCAACAAGCAAATAGGAGGAATGGGAATTGAGAATTTTTTTTTTTTGATAAAAGAAAATTTTATTAATCGAGGGGATAAGGCATCCCCAAAAGCCAAATAGCCCAAAGGCTACACTGTGAGTAAATTCATAAGTCTAGTTCCCCACCCTCTCTTTATATCTACAAAAGAGTATCCCCCCATCTCTTTACACAATGCTGCCCAAAAACAAAGACGGTCTATAGCTTTTTTATATACATTATAAGCAGGTTCCGTTTGGTTTTCAAATGTTCTTTGGTTTCGTTCTAACCAAATAGATCAACACAGCTGGGAAGACCAAGCTCCATGTAATATTTTCTTCTATGAGAAGCTTTCTCACTTTCCAACCCAAAAAAGAGTCCCAAAAACTTTGTGGAAATGCCCAAGCAAGCCCAACCTCATTCATGATATCGCTCCAAACTTTAGTTGCATAAGAACAATGGAGGAATATGTGATCCACGGATTCAACATCATTTAGACAAAATAGTCACACATTAGGAATACACATTCCTCTTTTTTGGAGGTTATCAACAGTTGGCAACCAGTTTCTACATGCTGTCCACATAAAAAATATCACTTTTGAGGGGGCCCGAATGCTCCACATTTTCTTCCAAAACGTTTCACCCCTCCCCTCTTCGCCAAATAGATTCATACAAGATTTGATAGAAAATTGCTCATTCTTACTAAGGATCCAAGAGTGGGAGTCCTCTTTATCATCCCCCCTTAAACTATAGTTTTCCACCAAGTCTAGGCACCTTATCCATTGATCAATCTCCCAATCATTAAGATGCCTTCTCAAGTTAATTGACCATCCACTCCTCTCCCCTTCACCCTCTTTATTTTGAGCAATAGAATAAATGAGCGGCAGCTCCATCATCATTAAAGGCTGTTGAGAGCTCCACGGGTCCTTCTAGAAACGAGTAGTCAAACCAGAGCTCACCTCTATCCAAATGGCCCTCTTGAACATCTCATTTTGATTCATAATCCCTCTCCAACAGCTTACCCCATTTGAATTATTAGGAATGCGGGACTCTTGACAATTTGCCAAGTCATATTTCTCCACCACCACTTGTCTCCAAAGGCTATTAACTTCAACTCCAAATCTCCACAACCATTTAGAGAGGAGGGCCTTATTCACCTCTCTAATTCTTCTAATGTGAATGCCACATTAACTTTTCGGCTTACAAACATCTTTCCATGCCACTAGATTGATACCTATATCATCCTTTCCCTTACTCCAAAGAAATTTTCGTTGACATCTCTTAATCTTTGTGGCCACCGAGGAAGTAATAATAAAGAGAGACATGAAATAGGTTGGAAGACTAGCCAACACAGATTTGATGAAAGTGACCTTTCCCCCTTTAGATAGATACAACTGCTTCTATCTTGCCTACCTTTTATGAACCCTTTCAACTACAAGATTCCAAACAACCTTATTCTTGAAGGGAGCTCCAAGGGGCAAACCCAAGTGCTTAGTAGGGAAGGAACCCTACTTGCACCCCAAAACTTCTGCACATCTAGAGAGGTCAAGCACTTCACCCACGCCATAAGTACAACTCTTTGATAAATTAATTCTTAAACCTGAAACTGCTTCAAAACATCAAATAACACACCTCAATAAAGCCACCTGTCTTGTAGAATTCTTGCACATAACCAGGGTGTCGTCCGCAAACCGTAGGTGAGTGATAGACATCCCATTAACTCCAACCCCAAGACCTTCCAACAACCCACCTTGATATGCTTTAGACAACAGAGCACCAAGAGCCTCAGCCACCACCAAAAACAAGAACAGAGAGAGAGAGGGTCCCCTTGACGTAAGCATCTAGAGCTATGAAAATATTCAACGGAAGAGTCGTTCAATAAGATTGAGAAAGAGGTTGAGTCATAGCATCTAGACATCCAAAGCCGCCATTTTATACCAAAACCCATTTTTTGAAGCATATAATCCAAGAAATTCCAGTTCATCCGATCGTCTGCTTTTTCCATATCTAGCTTACATAGGAGACCCAAGTCCTTCCTCTTTATTACAACATCAATACATTCATTTTCCATTAAGACCCCGTCATCCCCCTGTCTTCCTCCAATAAAAGCACTTTGATGAGGTGAAATGATGGAGTCCAATACCGCTTTCAATCGTCCAACCAGAGTTTTAGAGATTATTTTATATATGCTGCCAACTAGATTAATAGGCCTAAAATCTTGAATTGAAGCCACCCCTTCTTTTTTTTGGGATAAGAGAGATGAATGTAGCATTGTTACCTATATCCAAAAAACCCTCTTTATAGAAATCATCCACTGTCTTCAACACATCCTCTTTTACCATTTCCCAATAGGTTTTATAAAAAGCCATGGAAAAACCATCTAGGCTCAGAGATTTATTGTCTTCAATGCTCCATATAATAGATTTCACTTCATCCTCGGTAATCGGCCTTTCCAACCAAACTCTTTGTTCTTCAGAGAGCCTCTTAAATTCCAAACCATCAAGCTTCGGTCTTGGGCATCTGGAATCGGAATAGAGGTCACTAAAATAGCTCACTACATGAACTTTAATTCTCTCTTTGTCTTCCTCCCACTCATTGTTAATTAGCAGCTTGGAGATATGATTAACATTTCTTCTAACAGAGGCCATACGATGAAAAAGTATAGTATTATTTTCCCCTTCTTTGAGCCATTTGACTTTAGCCTTTTGTTTCCACTTTATCTCTTCCATCACAACTTTCGTGTATTCTTGCTTTACTATATCCCTGCAAGAAATCTCCTCCCTATTTAAATCCCTTGACTCCTCCAATCCATCCCAGTATTTAATTTCATCAAGCAAAATTTTTTATGCTTTCTTCCACCACCCCAAACGTACTTTTGTTCCAAGCTTTCAAATTCTGTCTAAGCCCTTTGAGCTTCAGCCAAAGTTGTTGCCCCCGGTCTCCTTGTTACCTGAAATTGGACCCACCAACTTTTAACCATATCCACAAAGCCAGGATGTTGAAGCCGCATGTTTTCAAATTTGAAAGGGGACTGACCTGAAGGAGACATAGGAGAAAAGAATTGAACGGAAGTCATCCCTTTATACAAGAAACTCAACAATAACAATACCCACACTTATGATATCCCCTAGTGTCTTTATGTAGACTTTAGTCAACTTCTTTTCAAATTAGGAATTGAATATTGACAACTTACAACTCCTATGATTGCTTTGAAACCCAATTTAATCACTACCGCCAAATTGCCAATCGTATTTAAATGAAGAAAAATTGAGTTCAAAATGGTAACTAAATTCAAAATTAAAGACTAGCTTTTTGATTACTTTCGACTTTTTTTTTTTTCTTTGATAGATAAGGTAAAATTTTATTGACTATGAGAAAGCACGAGCAGTATAATCTAGACAGCATGGGGCAAATGCCCTCTTAGCTATTTACAAAATCATCCTACCCAAAAATAAAGTCATGGTATCGTCTTTTGCTGAACAGCGGGTGATGCAAAACTCATCTGAACAGTAGGGAAAAGGCCTTGTCTGCGAGCTTGTGGTCCTCTACTGCTCCCCCTTCAAAGAGTTAAACATTCATTCCAACCACAGTGACCAGCATATGATGGAGGGAGAACTAAGCCACAACAATCTTCCAGCTGGAGAGGGTCATTCAACTCCTCACTGCTCCACATTCTAAGCAACACTTCCATAGAAGGTTGGGACCACTCACTGTCTTCGGAATCTACGGAGGAAAAAGGACCACACCAACCAAGAGCGAGGGCAATGAAGGAATAGATAGTTTGAAGATTCCTCGCTGGACTGACATAAACCACACCTGTTTGCCAAGTGAAAGCCTTTCGACTTGAGCTATCAACAGTGAGTACCTTCTCCAAAGTCACCAGCCAAAGAAGAAGGGCTGCTTTGGAAGGCATCTTGGAACTCCAAATAATCTCAGCAAGACTAAACTGCATACTATGTACCTCCATACCCGCGTAGGCTGAAGCAACCGAGAACGATCCCTCCTTCCTCGTGATCCATATCCAAGAGTCAGGCTCCTCACTGGAACACACCATAGTGCTATCCAATCGCTGCAGAATAGAGGAGATGGGATCAAGCTCCCAGTCATTAAGAAGGATAGATTCCATGACAGTAGGATGCTGTCTTGAAAGATGGTCTTGAACAGTCCCCTCCTTGTTTGATGCTAAAGCTAAAATATGGAAGTCCTCTTCGAGGGACGAAGTGCCACACCATTTATCCTTCCAGAATCAAATTTTAGCACCACAACCCACTGTGAAGGCAATCTGACTTTGAAACCAATCGATCTCCTTGGAGATTCCTTTCAAAACTCCTACAACATAAGGCCCTCCTGCTGACTTACCACCCCGCAGCATAGGATCCATACTTAGCTCATTTCACGTCATGCCAGAGAGAACCCTTCTCCTTACCAAACCTCCACAACCATTTGAGAAGCAAAGCCTTGTTCATAATCTTTAGAGATCAAATGCCTAGGCTTCCTTGAACCACCAGCTTGCATATGTGCTTCCATCCAACAAGAGGATATTTGTAGCAGCCATTAAAGTCGTCCTAAAGAAACCTCCTTCTCAACCTGTCCTGCTTCTGAATCACTGAGGAAGGAATCGAAAACATGGAGAAAAAGTAAATAGGAAGATTGGAAAGGACACTCTTTAGTAAAGTAATCTTACCTTAGAGAGATATAGGCATTTCCACAAGGGGAGCCGCTTATCCACCTTTCTATCACCAAGTCCTAGATTTTTTTGGAGGTATATTTAGTTCCCAATGGGAAGGTCCAAGTATGAGGTTGGAAGCAGAGATACTTGACAACTTATCAGATTAGCTAATCTTTGAATGTTGTGCACTGAATCCACTCCCATAAGCTTCATTTTTTCCAAATTGACCTTGAGACCAGAAATGACTTCAAATATTAGCAATAAACTCTGAAGGTCATCACTTGCTCCTTTGTGGCTGGAACAAGAAATAAGGAATCATTGGCATCCTGGATGAGGGACACTGAGGGGCCCAAAGGGCTTAAAAGGCAGCTCTTTAACAGATTAATGCTTTTAGCCCTCTTTACAATTTTGCTAAGAACCTCCTTGATAATATTGAAGAGAAAGGGCGACAAGGCCTCACCTTGCCTAAGCCCTCTGCTACCTTGAAAGAAATCTTCCGGGGATCCATTGATTATGATAGAAAAGGATGCAGAGGAAATGCAAACTTCAATCCAGTTGCACTGAACCTGGCCAAAGCCCATCTTTAGCATCACATTTTCAAGGATGGCCCAATTGACGTGATCATAGGCCTTTTCCATGTTGACTTGACAAGCCACCCCACTCTTTTATCTTTCATCCACGCATCAATGCATTCGTTAGCAATGAGGGAGCAATCGAGGATTTGTCTACCTTTCACGAAAGCATTCTGGGTTGCCGAAATGATGAATCCATGACTTCCTCACAAGTCTTTGGGGCAAAGCCTTTGCCAAGATGTTGTAGAAACTACCAAGGAGACTTGCGAGCCTAAAGTCTCTCATCTCAATAGCTCCTTGCTTCTTAGGGACCAAGACCATGAAGATTGAATTTAGGCTATGACAAAGAGCATCCTTTTGATAAAAAGCTACCACTTTCATGACATCAATTCCAATCATCGACAAAAAAGTTTTGAAAAAATTGATAGGGAATCCATCCGAATCTATCGCCTTATCTTACGGTAGACTTTTAATTGTCTCTAAAATCTCTTGCTCCGTAAAAGGCTGTTCCAACCACCTTTTTTCTCCTTTGGGTCCTTTGGGACTCTGTTAAAGGTCAATCCTTCCAGCTTGGGCTGTCTAAAAGGCTCATGATATAGGGAGCAGTAGTAAGTACTCCATAATGTGGTTCTTGACGCTATCCTTATCTGTCACTCAATCTCCATTCACCATAATCTTGGAAACAAAATTTATCTTAGCCCTTTGATTTGCTATTCTGTGGAAGAACCGAGTGTTTGAGTCTCCTTCCTTCAACCACGATATCCGGGCTTTTTGCTTCCAAGATTGTTTCTCCATTTTCAACTATTTCAAGTAGTCACACTGCAACTCCTCTTTAGATTCCTTTGCGGGAGTGGAAAGCATACCCTTTTGCTACTTGATGTCCATCTCATATATCCTTTGTAATCTTGTAAGCTTTCGAGCTTTAACCCTCCCTAGTTCCTCCTTATTCCACATCTTGATCAACCCTTTGAAAGCCTTCAATTTCTGGCCAAGAACATAGCTTGTTGATCTTTAGCAACCTTCTCTTTGAAGCCTTCGACCTCTAGCCATATGTCTTCGAATTGAAAAGTAGAGGGACCCGAGAAGTGCTCCTCATGCTTCAAAATAATGGGGCAATGGTCAAATGCTTGGGTTGAGGTTAGCTAGCTGCTGCACTTGATCAAACTGGTCTTCCCAACCGGTCGAGGCAAGGAACCTGCCAATTCAGCTCATAGGAGGGTTTGCTTGCTTGCTGGACCAAGTAAAAGAGTCACCTAGGAGGGGCAAATTGATAAGATGCTAATCTGAATGAACTTTGGGAACTTAAACATCTGTGAGTTCAATGAGTGAATTCTTTTCTATTCGGAGGGGTGCCTAACCACATTAAAATCTCTACCAATGCACCATGGCCCCTGCCATTTGGCCTTAGAAGACTTCAGCTCTTCAAAGAAAAACCCAGCTTGAGAGAAGCATCGTTGAGGCCGTAAACACCTGTAAAGACACATTCAAATGAATCCACCATACATCTACACTTGGTAGAAATGGATGAGTTTGTACTAGACTCAAGGACGTCTATAGCTTCCTTATTCCAAGCAACAAGGATTCCTCATTCCCTTTGCACAACCGCTTTGTGAATCAATAACCAATCCCTTCTTCTCTAAATATCTTTTCCTTCAATCATCCGAAAGATTGTAATTGTCTCTTGCAACACCATTAAGTTCACCCTCCATCTAGAACAGACATCCTTCACGCAAAGTCTCTAGTGAACATCCCCGAGCCCCCTAACATTCCATGATAGAATAGACATCTTCATTGGATACATTTGTCACAGAACTGCTCCGCCCCTCCTTCCTAGCTCTCTGCTTTTCCCTCCTACCGTATTCCATCCCGCTTAGTCTCCTCGTAGTTGGAGGAAGCCAACAACAACAACAAACAACCTTATCCCAATTATTTGGGGTCGGCTAGCCTGCTCATAGTTGGAGAAGCCAATCTTTTTAATTCATGAATGTTTATGGATCGTGACCTATTTGACACAGATAGGGTTCTTTTGCTAGGGCTAAGACTTCTTTCAATCTCTCTGAACAACTCTTCCATCTTGAAGTTGATGCCTTCAAACGACACACCCATCTTCTTGCGCAACTCTATGACCTTTTGGAGCACCTAATCAGATGAGGTGGGAGGGTCTCGTAGGGGTGCAAAGTATCCATATTCGGTTCATATTTGTGTCCGCTTAAAGAAAATATGGATCCATGTGTGTCCGATTCTATGAAATATTCATTTGTTTAAAAATATCTGATTACAAAAAACCAAATACGGATATATATATATACCTGAACTTTATTAAGAAAGGAAGAAGAAAAAATAAAATACAACAGGGGGGAAAACCCCTACAAACAACCCTCAGGAAGGAAATTTGTAGAAAAAACTGGCAGGGAATTAACCCCCCAATTAGCTAGCTTATCAAGTAGTTCGTTTTGACTCTTATCAACATGGGATAAAGAAATAGATAACGAAGACATAAGCTCCCAGATCTCATAAATGACAGAAGCCAGACACTAAGAACCCATACAGTCCCCCATACCCCAACTAATGATCACCATTGAATCACCTTCTACTTCACAACCTTTCAACCAAAGACAATGCAATTCCCTTTGCCCCATGAGGAGGCTAATAGCTTCAGCTTTGGTGGCATCGCAAGCCCCCAAAGGCCCACAAATAGCTCGAATAACATTTTGATAATAATCCCGGATCATTGTGTATCTATATATATAATATTTTGTGTACTATACATTTTATTATCTTATACCTAATGAATCATTATAGATTAATTGTCATATTACAATACTATAGGTTATGTTAATTATATAAATACTTTTAACATTTCTAAATCATAACCGACTAACTCTTAACCTTAACTCATTGTTGTTTGTTACTTCTCCCCAAGGGCCAATGCAGTCTAGTTTTGAAGATTGTATGCAAGCAACCGTAAGCATCTCGTCTCGCTCTTTAATCATCTCCTCTCTCCCTCATCCATGCTCTCTCGTTCTCTCTCTAACTCATTGCCCTATTTGGCTATTCGTTTATTTTCCCCAAGGACTAACATCGAGTCATAGACTAGTAGGGTCTTTTATTGCTCATCTTGATTCCAAGTCTAGCTCTAAAGATTGTCTACAAGCAACCGGTATGTCTCTCGTATCTTCCCTCTCTCACATCTATGCTCTCTCTCTCTCTCATAGTGATTTATATTTTCCATCATCTCTCTCTCCCTCCCTCTCCCTCTCTCTCACTCTCTCTCTCTCTCTCTTCTTCTTCTTGTTTTTTTTTTTTTTTATTTAAAAAATCGGCAAATTTAAACTGTAGAAAAATTGATGAATTTTTGTACTTGGATATATCCGTATTTGTATTCAATATTCGGCTAACACAACGAATACAAATATAAACTTCTAAAATATCTATCGAATATATAACCGAATTAGGATATGTATGAAAAATAAATGAACCAAATATGCCAATATCCAGTTCATTTGCACCCCTAGGGGAAATGCTAGGATAGGCTTTACCGCTGCCTCCATCACTACTCCCTCTTCATGCATTCCATTGTAAACCATACCATAAGCTGAATCAATGGCTTCCTCCCCTATTTCAGAGATTGTTGAGATCCCTTCTTCAATCAGCTGGTCAACCCTATCCCCCCAATTTACTCTGCGTTGGAGAGGATCAGTCAACATAAGGTTGGAGTTCGTAAACCTCTCATATAGAGGAAGAGACGTGTCCATTTGATCTTGATTGGAGCTCACGAACCTTAAAGATTCCTTTGACATTATTGATCGATCATCATGGTTCCACTGCCCCTCAGGCAGCCGAATAGGAGCTGAATAGTCATAGTGGTGGGTACCCGCAACTTAGGCTCATGAGCCAACAAGCGCACACATATGGGCATAATATGCATAAAGTAACATGGAAGCATATGCAAGGTAGTCTAGACCAGTTTATGCCAAGGAAGCAGACAAGTCTAGGTTAAGAAAGTAGACTGATGCAGGACAGCCTAGGGAATGGTGTAAACCTGCTGGTAATGGGCCCACAATAGCCAAACTCTCAATCTTATAAAGGATACCCTGTGTAGGACTTGATAGGGTCAACCCACAAAGAAAAAACTCAAAATAAGGTTTTGCTGGACAGAATATAAAACTAGTTGGAAACCTAGGTTAGGGTTTTCAGTTTGGCTTATTTTGTAGGGTATTAGGTATTAGGATGAGGAATAACCTCTCAAAAATAAAAAGTGATAAGGGATGGCTATCAAATGATTAAAACTTAGTTGTTGTTCCAGAATTCTAGTACAACAAGATTGTAGAATAAGCAACAAGCAAAGTATTTCTAGGGCTTAAACAATATGCAGAGATATATATATATATATATATATATATATATAGAGAGAGAGAGAGAGAGAGAGAGAGAGAGAGAGAGAGAGAGAGAGAGAGAAGAATAAGGGCGTGAGCAGTAACACATGAATAGTATTATAAATAAGAGAAAAAGAATGTTAGCGCATCAACTATCCACAAGAGGTCCCACAGCACCAACCGTAGCGAAAAGAATAAGTACCAACTTCCACTTAGGGTTTCAATAACTTTTCATCGTAAAAAACTCTTTTTCAATTCATTGGGAGTGTAAACCCTTATATAGACTACAATGTTTGGTAGCCAAGAAACTAAGAGAAAGAAAAATTACTTTTAAAGAAATATAAACTAACTCCTTAGCTAAACTTCTAAATCCTACCCTTTCCAAAATTAGAAAGACTTTATTCTTCTACCTAACTACCCTATAGATCAAAAGGCTTACTCAAAATAGAAACCAAATAAACCTAGTACTAAGACTTTCTAAAACATTTCAAATAGAACTTTTAAAAAACTCTATTCCCATCACATACTAATACTCCTTCAGTAATTTGGTCATAGTTTTCCCAAATCACCTTGAATTTGTGCAATCTTGGTCTTGTTTGAAGGGTAACTAAATAACGTTTCCAAAGACACCAAAATCTAGCCAAAAGGGTAAGTTTTGACCTTGGAAAATCTGGGTTAAGAGCAAGTTTCAGTATTACAACTCAATAGAAAAGAAACCTAATAAACTTAAAAACAAAAACTCTAAGTAGACCCCATACGATCATCCATGATCATTCAACTTTGTTTTGGTACTCTTACATGCTCCAATATCATAGACATGGTCATCGAAGTAAAGAAAAAGACCTAAGGCATGGTATGGAAACATGATAATTATATATGTCATATGTCATTTGTTTTACAAAGGCAAGGGTGATATGACATGTATAGGCATGGAGATGACATGGGAGAACATACATATTAAAGAAAACATGGCATATGGCAGAGGATGGAGAGAAGATGGGCCCCACAAGGTGCCATCATAGGCCAAATGTCTATCAAGTACCCTAAGGGCCTAATGCCTGTTCATGGTCTTGGCTCATGAACAAGTGTCAATATTTGGCCATTTGGGTAGGAAGTTAAATCTGTGGGTTTGGTTTCTAACCACTTTGGACTTCAAGATTGAGTCCAAAGGCCATGGGATTAAGAGGGAAGCTGATGACTCTTGAACTACAAGAAAAAGTAAAGGAATCTTACCTAGAGTAACATACATAACATGCAATAAAAGGGAAAACAAGTGAATAAGGCGGATACTTGGCTGGTTATAGTCATTCCTAGAGCTTTGTGTGGAGCTCACTAGAGTTTGAAGACAATGAGGAGGGCTTGATTAGAGGGGAAAACCAATGGTGGTTCTCTCAGAGGGGGTCCAACTACAAGAGATTGTAATTGGACCACCAGACTCACTCAAGCATTAGAGGCATTGGAGGAAGGAAAGGAGAAGGAGAATTTGGCTTACCCATGGTTGAAATGGCATACCGGTAGGGCTTTTGCACCTAAATACCCTCAATTCCAACCCTTCAAACGTTGGGGGTGCCCTTATATTTATAGAAAAAAATGAATTTGAATTTAGTTTGATTTTGAGTTGAATTTGGGTTTGGGTCAATTTTGGTTGGTTTAGACTAGGTTAGGTACTTAGGTTTAGGTTTAGACCAGGCTTGGGTTGAATCCGGGTTGAATTTGAGGTGTGCTTTCATTAGGAACAACTTTAGGTATATTTGGGTTTCATTTGGTTTAGTTTAGGGGGTTTAGATGGGTGCCATGTGGCAAGAGAAATCCATGTGCCTCAAGATGGACCAATGGGAGGGATGCCAAGTGGCACCAATGTGATGGAGAGGAGGGGATGTTGGTTTGATTATCAAAGGGGGTGGAATGGGTGGTTGTGATGGAAGTGATCAACAAGGCGTTGGTATGATGAAGGGTGATGATCTATCCTAGGTGGCAAGATCATAAGTGGGAGGAGAGAGGGTGTTAGAGAGGTGATGATGTGTTGTAAGAGTGAAGTGAGGGAGGAGAGAGTGTAAGAGAAGATTCCAAAATGAAGGGAGAAGAAGGGGTGCCACATGGCATGGGTATTAATGGAAGGAGAGAGGAGGTGATGTGGTGTAAGAGAGAAGTGAGAAGGGAGAGAGAGTGTTAGAGAAGATTCCAAATGAAGGGAAAAGGGATGCCACATTGGCATGTGTATTAATGGGAGGAGAAAGGGTGTAAGAGAGGAGGTGATGGGAGGAGAGGGTGTGACTTGTCAGAGAGGTGATGATGAGATTCTTAGGGCTGACGTAGTAAATGGGAAATGGATTTGGGATTAATGATGCAATAAATGGGATTAAATGGGTTGGATCTATGACACAGTAATTCTCGAGAAATTCCATGAATTTAGTTTAGGTCCACCTTTCGGTCTTGCGACCTCTGATAAATGTGAATGGACTATACTTTCTATGTTTTCCAAATGTTTCAGACATTGTGATCAACTCAGATTTACAATCTGAAATCCGTAGACTATCGCACGCCTAATAACTGGGAGATCTAGGAAATTTGTGATTAGGCTTCAAAGGGGCAAGATGGTAAAGTTTTCTATTGGAGACTTCACGAATTATGTGCGGGTCGAGTTGCCAGAGGTAGCACAACAAATGATGTGTCAATCTGACATGTGTGTGCCGAGAAATGTGGAAAACTGGTCTTGTCCTAATTGGCTGGATGTTTGTCTGAGTTTGTCATACAAACAGACAGTGTTTTCTAGGTTTTTGGGATGGTCTAGATGTAGTGGTGGGCTTAGAAATGCGGTTTGATAGGTGTAGGGTGGCCGGCCATTGATGATGGGTATTTTGGGGACTTCTGGTCTGGTTTTGGAGGGGTAGAGAGTTAAAAGTGGAGGTTGGGGTGACTGAATGTTGTGGGGGTCAGGCTACTGGAGGTTTTGGGACAGGTGGTAAGCCTTCTGGATGAATGTGCAGGAAGAGAAGTGAAAAGACATGTTTAGGGCAAAGTGGGGCTTTCAAAGGTAGGAAGGCTGAGGAGGGCAAGGGGTATGGTCTGAAGCTAGTATTTCCACATTTGTTTGTGCACTGGACCACTATGTCTTACTGTTCAGGAGACATGTCTTGAGTGTACTGTCTAACCTCCTTGTGAGGTTCAGGGAGGAGCTCTAGTCTCCTAAATCAGGGTTGCCTAAGGCCTGACTTAATTCTGTCCTCAGGTTACCTATGAGGTCTGCACAGGAATCCGAGTCGAAATTTGGGTGCATACAGCTATCGTATCACTCATTCAACTTTATCTCAAAAAATTGATTTGATCTATAATAAATAAATAATAGAGAAATTAATACGTATTTGTAAAGTTGTTTTTGTTCAACTGTTGACATGTACTAAGGTATCATGTCAATCAAATCAAATAGTCATTTGATAGAACCGTAAGCTTGGGTTTGGTGAGTCAAGCCTGAGCCTGATCGTTGTGTGACAAGCTTGAGCTGTGCTGGGCAAAGCTCAGCTTAGCTTGGCTTGTTAACACCCCTTGTAGCCACACAGTCTACAAGTTAAAGAACTGGAAATGACTCTCTCTCTCTCTCTCTCTCTCTCTCTCTCTGTATCGTTCTCTCATCCCCCTTTTTTTCTTTTTTTACCATTTACACTTGAAAGTTCCCAAAGATAGAAGGGAACTTAGAGTGTAAAATCTTCGGAAAATTAATGAAACATTCTTGCACACCATTCTTTTGTCTTGTTTTCTAATCATATCATAACAAAAGCTTCTTTTTTTTTTCATGTCTAAAAGGGAGAGATGTAATTAGTGGTTCGTATATTTAATATAGACCAAAAAGGTCGTCCCTACACAAATCGATGATTTAATATAAACGCCAAGTAGGTTATATGGTGCCCAGGTTTCGAGAAAAATGCCTCAACATTTGGTGTGTACAGTTAGTCACTATTAAGAAATCTTTCTTAGCAAGAGAGTCTATTATCAATCTGATCAATAATGCTTAACTTCTTGATCCAAAAATCCCTCATCTTCTCTTCTGATGATAGTATCAAGTCAGTTAACTCATCTGGCCTCAACTAGAACTAGCAACCGAAGATTCTTGTTAGGCTAGTCATAAGTCTATACGCCATTATTTCATAGCCCCAGTAGCCTTGGCGAGGTTAGGTGAGCGTCTCTAAACTGGCGGGCCTTGGTAAAGCTAGGTAAATGTCTTTGAATTGACAGGATTTCTCTTCATTTGAAAGGGGGATGATTTGAACTTGTGGGGGAGTTAGCATGCCAAGGTTTTTTTCAAATGTATTACCGCCGAAATTCTACCACCATGGTGGATGTGTAAGGACATGATATGTAGGGAAACATAACAATATTTATTGTGTGAATGATGATCTAAACACATGATATGTACACATATCAGGCTTTTAAAAAGATGACACATGGCATCCACTGGGAAAATGGCTGATGAATTCAGTCACATGGATAGTCATAGAATTAACAGGATAGCCATGATGGTGGTTGACAATTATCACTGATATGTGGTGTTCTCATTGCGAGATGTGGGAGTAAAGTGTGAGTATTGCGATGGTCATGGTATACGTGGTCAAATGAGAAAGTAGTAGTTTGAAGTTAACTGCAATTAGTTATTTGGAGTAGACACATGATTGATCATGGCTAAAAAGAAGCTAGAACATGGGAAGTGACCAGATGAACCATAACTGCTCTTCATTTCTATGAATAGCAGCACAACAAATAAGAAAAGGCCCTTGCTAACCCTACACAACTCAATAAGCTTCTCAGCTTTTATTTGGTCAATCACATCTATTGCCGCTCAGTTCCTCCCTAGGACCTTAGTTGTAGCTAACTACACATTGGGGTTGATTCAGTTTCTCCTCTAGGTTTTTCTCACACAACACTCCATAGGAGTTGACTAAATTTTTTTCCTTCAGACTTACCTCTACAAGCCATTACTTATTGGGGTCAATTCAATTATTCCTTACAGGATTCACCACTCTATCACCCTACAGGAGCTGATCAAATTCCTTCTTACGATTTAGTTCCATCAATCACACCCAAATTTGTGACCGTCTTTGTTGGTCTCTTGTATGCTGTGCGACCGACACTATGGATTGATCGTATGATTTGTTTAGTTACAGTCACTAGAAGTATTTCATATTGATGAAGTATTTATTCAGTTTCATTATTGTTTGATCTACAGCTGACATACTGAGAAATTTTGTCCTTTGAAAGTGATGCAGTGGCACAAAATGATTTCAATCACTGTTGAAATTCCAATTAACAAAAGCCATAAAAACTTCCTTGAATGCACAAGGAGCAAGATTTCTTTTTCTCAATTAAAAAGAAGAAAACAATAACAGTAGTAAGATTTCTCACATGTTTAGAGGTAAAGTAGCAAAATCCTTTTTTTAACTCTTATCTTAAAATTTCAAAACAAAACACTTGAAATGACCCTATCTTTTAACTACCATACGTATGCAATTAAGACTCCCTACAAAAATAAAATTGGGAAGAGAAAAAACAGAAAGTTTAATATGAATAGGAAACTTCATCTTCAACATTTCTTTCTCTTCCCCTAGTCAATTTTTTTTTTTTTTCCTGTAAAAAAACCTATTGCCTTAAATCTTACATCAGCCCTCTAGTTAACAAGTGCTTGCACCAACTCATCATGTTAACAAGAACTTTAACTGACATATCTTAGGTCGAATACGCTTGTTGGTATCTGCTTTGTACTTGACATTTGATTCCTCAAGATGTTTCTTTATATCTTCATATCTAGTGATAATTTTCATTAGAACAAGTGTCATTTTTTTACCATTCTTGTAGAAAACAAATATATATTGTCCTTGCCTCTATGAGTGGGATCAACATAATATTGTCAAGGCCTGCCAAGGAACTTATGTCACTCCATACCCACCACATCACATAATACGTCATCTTAATAAAACTTTCCAACTAAAATGAAATTGGGCATTGTACAACTACCTCAATTTTGTTGACCTTCTTAATCCAATCAATGGTGTATGGTGTAAGGTGCTTCTCCGTTTTTAGCTACAATTTGTTGACCATTGTAAGACACAATGTTCTCATTATTGCCACCGTTTATGATTAAATCACACCCAATTTTTCATTGAATAATTGATTCTGAATGTATTATGATGTTGTGATTTAGCTTCTCCTCGTGAGTGTACAATCTTTTTATGATAAGGGCCATTCCATCATCTCTGTAAATCCTATCATCTTGATCATTGTCATTCCCCAAATCCTCAACATCATCACTCTATCATTTTGATTTATTGTCATTTGGCCCTTCATTATGCACTGCAAAAGTAGTCACTTGGCATTGAGGGCATTGGTTGGATCTATGCCCAGATTGACTGCACCTATAATTCTTGATTGGCATAAGTGAAGCATATGGGTTTCTAGATGAATCTTGACCGCTAGTAGAATAGTTGATTTGGATGTCCCGCTCATGGTAGCAGATAGACGTGTCTTCTCTTAGTGAGTTATTTCATTATGATTTGATAATGACGCTTGTGATTGCATCTATTTAGAAGCCCCTATTTGAGGACCAATTCAGCTGCATTTTGGTTATGGTTACAAGCTTAACAACTTCATTAAGAGTCCAAATCAGTTGTATAGCAATCCAATTTTGAATTGTTGTTATTACCTACTGGTGAATCTTTGCCATTTTCTGCACTTCAGTCTTCACCAAATTATTGTGTGCAGACAGGCAATAAAATTTCTTGTCATAATCCTTTATTGGTTGAAATTTTTGTTCCCAATTTTGGTACTATTGAAATACCTAATCATTATCAGGTTGTAGGAATCTAGCCTTTCTCAATTGCTTCATTTTTTGTTTCGTGTGTATTGGTAATTTTGATCGTCACCCACACATAAATTGAAGTTATTCCCACCATGTAGAAGCTCTTCCCTTCAATTATACACCATAAATTGTTTTTTCCTTTTTGGGATTTCCATGTAGTCGAAAAATCTCTCAACCTCAAGAAATCAGTCAAGGAATTCCTCAGTATGGAGTTGGCCATTAAAGTTTGGGATACTACCTTGATCTTATAGTCTTTGGGATCGTAATCACGTCTGATGCTGACGGATCTAATTTGTCCTTGAAGAATAATCTCGTTGAGTTCTTTGTCGCTAAATTCATAGGCTTGGTTGATCCTCTAAGAATAATCTTGCTATAATTGCACTAGTGGATGACCACAAATAAGGTGATCACGAGTCTCTTCAACCATCTGAGGCTTGCCATTACCATGAACTTGGGTGTGATCCATAGCTTCCACCAAACGTATGATCGTTGCTTACATCTGTTGCATGGACTGCTGGTTGTCACATTTGAAAGCTTCGAACACTGATACTGTTGGGATTGATCTCCATGAGCATCATTGTTGGAGTTGTTGCTATCTGATTCACTGGCCATTGAACCAAGGAAAAGTGTTGTTCTAATACCCCTTGGCTTAGTGGTAAGCATGAAAGAATTGGTTCCATCACCATTAAACCAAGGCTCTAATACCACTTGATGACAAAAGTGATTCTAAACGCTATTGAAATCCTAATAAACTAAGAACTTTAAAAATTTCCTTGAATCCAAAAAGGGGGCCAGATTTCTCTTTCTCAATAAATAAAGAAGATAACAATGACAATTATAAGAGTTCTCACACATTATGAGGTAAAGTAGCTTTATCCTTTTTTTTTTGTTGAACTTCCTAAAATTTCAACACACTTGAACAACCTTATCTTTTAACGACCACACCTATGCAATTAAGACTCCATATAAAAATAGAATTGGAAGGAGAAAATTAGAAAGTTTAATATGAATAGGAAATTTCATCTTCAATGTTTATTTCTCTTCCCCTTATTTCTGTTTTGTTTTGGTCCAAGAAGCCTATTGCCTTATGTCTTGGATTGGGGAGGGTTAGGGAGCAAGAGCTGGTAGAGAGGATGGTGTTTGTAGGTTCAAGGCCAACCATTAGAAAACCGTTTGTTCTCCATCGTCTCTGGAATCCATGCAAACAACTACAGTGTATGATGGGAGTGAAAACACAAGTCAAAACATGACATTTGGGATAACAAAACTTTGCTAGTGGTAGAAGGCATTGGCTTCATATTGGTGGCTATGTCGTATGGGTGTGTTTGGCAGAAAATAATGAACCCATAAAGTCAGAAGAAAAAAAAAGGGTGGGAGAGGTAATTCGATTCATTTTATTAGAATTGCATCGACAAAGTTCTAACTCCAAACTTTGGCCAAAATTTAGATATTTCTTTCAGATTTTTCTTCTTCCCCATCTCAAGTAATGTCAAAATTTTGTCCTCCACAATATTGAAGATATGAAGATAGAATGAGAAAAGATACACATCATGTCATGAACATGTGCTGCAGCAGCTAAAGGTCACACAAATTGATTCAATGCAGATTGCAAACCAATGTGGTCACTAAAATTTTTTGTGAGTTTTATTCTGTCTCCAATCAGAATTTTATCATCATCATTATCATATATACAGACGACATTGACTCTAATTTCAAGTGGTAGGACGGTTTTGAAAAGGGAGCCAATTTCCTGTCCAAGTCACCAGGTGACTTCATTTGGAATAAAATGGGTAGGAATTTAAAATTTCATCTTTAGCCCAGCCCATTTTATTCCACGTAAAGTTACCTGGTGTCCTGGACAGAACATCTATTTCGTTTTGAAAAAGAACTTTATTATTGGTCGTCCACTCCTTCCAGCAAATCAAACCTGAGATAATCACTAAGCGTTCTAGATGTCTGATCATTATCAAGTCAACCTTTTAACCATTACGAGAAAGGGATTGAAGAAACTTTGGCAGTAAAGGGGGGTGGGATTACGCATCAACCTTTTAACCATTCTCATACTGATGCATCAGAATGGAACCAAGGGGCTGATGCATCAGCGCAGAAAAGTGACTTACACTTTTGGGGGGGGGGGGGGGAGCACTGATGTGTCCACCCCCTGATGCCATTCTGATGTATCAGTATGAGTTTCATTGTACCTAATCTTCTCCGCAGGAAAGGGGATCCAAACCAAACGCTAATGGCAAATGGACAGGAGACCAAGCAATGCAGTTATTTCTTCAGCATTTTACGAAGAGGACAAGTGGCTATCAATTCTTCTTTTAATAAGATTGGTTTTAACTGGGATGGCTTCTGTGCTGGCTTTCCAAAGAAAATGTTTGACTTATGGGATTAAGGGCAGGCCTCATAATTTCTTCCAAAAGGGAAAGACGAAGGAGGGCTATACCCAGTAGGATTGGAAGGGGCTGTTTCCAAATGATTATTAGATTTCATATAGAAAATGCCTTTACTGTTGCGATGCTAGACTAATTTGTCATTCTTGGGGAAAAGACTGGGTTGGGGCATTATTTATTTATTTATTTATTATCTCGAAACACTCTCCTTGGGAAAAGAGAATGAAAATTAATCCAATTACCCCTATGACTATCAGTGAAAAAAGAAAACAATGAAAGCATTAACTTTCTCATACGGGCATTCCAGAGGTTTGGGAGAAGGCATTTTGAAATTTTCATGGGAGGGGATACTTTCCATACCCATTTTGTCATCCAAGGCTTTTCTTTTGGAAGTCTCACCTGTAATGATACTCGTCCAAGCCCAGGGGCTAGAGAGCTAGCATTTGGCTTGGAGAAAACCACATTTTTGGAAATACAAGGATTTCACGCTGGTTTTCTAAGACCTGAAAACTAAGCTCTCAGCTCTCTATAACTTAGCGAGTGAAGTTAAATTCATGAGTTTATATTAAAATAATTTGCTAAAGAAAATGTACTGCTTGAGACCTAATCCTCCGCAATAAGCTAGAAGTACATTAAACGGAAACGACCGTCAAAGAAAGACATGTTACTAAGAGTGGGCCCACTTTTAAGTCTACAACATGACACGCGTATTAAAACTTCTGCCCTTGCTCTCGTATTGCTCAAGGATCGAAGGCACATTTCACAAGCAAAAAGGATTAATCGCGGCAGATGCAAGTCATTTCCAAGAGTGTTAGTCACTTCTAAGCTTTTGGAGTCCGCCTTTACAGGGAGTAGACATTTTTAAAATAATTTGAAGCATAACATAATGATCACGACCTTTCTCAAAGTTTTGTTATTCCTTTCTTCCATCGAAAGCAAAAGGAAAAAATGCACTAAAAATTAGGTGAGAACTGTGAAAACGGCATCATGATACAAACACATCAGCACCGAAAAGTGATAAGTACCCCCAAAAAAGTGCAAATCACCTTTTTCAGTACTGATGCGTCAGCCCCTTTGGTGCCGTTTTCACGGTTCTCATGAGATTCCTTTTCACATAATCCAAGCCCATTTTTTCAGGCTTGGATTATGTGAGAACGAATCTTGTGAGAACTGTGAAAATGGCACCAGAGGGGCTGAC
>JAOXJP010166876.1:0-12764 GCA_025762735.1 Platanus orientalis
GATGTGTTATCTCCCATTAATTGTGATTGGAGAAGACCCATCACCTCCCTGTAAAATGATCCGAGATGAAACATCATCTCCAGCAAATTGCCATTCACGGCCTAGGAGTTGCCATTCACAGCCTAGCAAATTTCCATTCACAGCCTAGTAGTTTCCATTCACGGCCTAGCAAATTGCCATTCATGGCCTAATAGTTGCCATTCACAGCTCAGCAAATGGCTATTCAAGGCCAAGCAAAGTTGGAGATGATGCATCACCACCTAAGAAATATGAACAAAGATGAAGTGTTATCCCCTATCAGTTGTGATTAGGTATAACATGGCACCTCTCAGTAAAAATCATCAATAATCAATCAATAAGCAGAATCATGAAATAACAAAGTCTGTCCGCAGCCAGATCTTATCTATCAAGTGAAATCATGAACCAACAAAGGCCATCCATGGCTAGATCTTATCTATCAAGTGAAATCATGAACCAGCAAAGTCCGTTTGTAGCCAAATCTTATCTATCAAGTGAAATCATGAACCAACAAAGTTCGTTTGCGGCCAGATCTTATCTATCAAATGAAATCATGAACAAGCAAAGTCTGTCTGTGGTCAAATCTTATCTATCAAGTGAAATCATGACCCTGCAAAGTTCGTCTGCAGCTAGATCTTATCTATCAAATGAAATCATAAACCAGTAAATTCCTCTTGTAGCTAGAATAATCAAATGAAATCATAAACGGTCAAAGTCTGCTTGTGGCAAGCAATCAAAATGGCAAATCCTTGCCTATGTTAAAGTCTGCCTTGGGGCAAGCAACCCGATGATATGTCATCACCTTAGCCAAGCCCATAATCATGGCAATGTATGATAAAAAATGATGCATCGATCATTTTCGACCTTGTTAAGCTCAAGTTGCGTAAAGGTTCGGTGGGGACTCTCCCTCACATGAATGGTCACAACCTTCAGCATCATAAATTGCCTATCAGGCATAGGCAAATGTCCATCCTCACTTCATTGCCTATGTAACATGACAAACATGAATACGTAGCACCGATCTCTAGAAATCTCCATGGCTTTCAGAGTTAACCCCAAAAACTTTCTAATATGCTCTGCTTAGGCCACCATAGGTTCAGTGAGGGACACTAGGTCTTGCATCACCAAAAATGATCGAAACCTGAACATAACAAATTACCTTTTGGGTATAGGCAAATGTCATCATCATTCCATAGCCTATATATCATGACAACCATCCTTGGAAATTGGTTGAAACAGATATGTAGCACTGATCCCTCAGGATCCCCATGGGTTTCAGAATTAAGCTCCAAAACTTCTTAATATGCCTTGCTCAGGCTACTGCAGGTTCAATGAGGGACTCTAGGTCTTGCCTAACTAGAAATAGCCAAAACCTTCGATATAGCTAATTGTCTACTCGGGTATAGACAAATGTTGTCAACATTCCATAGCCTATATACCATGATAATTGCCTTTGAAAGTTGGTTGGAATAGATATATAGCATTAATCCCTCAGGATCTCCATGGCTTTCTGAGTAAGCCTAAAAACCTTCTAACTTACCTCATGTAGACCGCGTAGGTTCACTAAGTTGAGTCGGTCCCCGACTTTGTAGAGAGGCCTTCACAAACAACCGCTTATTTGGGTGTAGGTAGGTATCATCACTTCATAGCTTGTGTATTATGCCAACCATGATTGTAGATTAGATGGTTGAAATAGATACGTAGCACTGATCTCTCAAGATCCCATGACTTTCGAAGCAAGCCTAAAAAGTTTCCAATAAACCCTATCAGCAATCCCTAAAACACGAATAAATTGCTACATAGCATCCGGGTTATTCGGACATAATTGAATGCTACACTTTGATTCATAGTCTATGTATTATCTTCGCGCTAATACCATGAGGGATTTATATATAATACATAGCAATGGGTTCCTTGTTATCACAACCTTCACAGCTTCCAGAGATAGCGCAACAACATCTCCAGTCCCGATCAATCCTCTACTTACACTCTGTTAAAGATGGGACGATTGTAGGGTATGACTCACCTGTGATGTATGTTTTTGAAGACGTAAGCACGCACCACAATTCATTCCATAAATTTTTTATAAGTCCAAAGGTCCTAGTACAAACTACTAGTTTTGTCTAAAGAATCCTTCTCACAGCAAAAGGGTTACTTGTGAAAAAAACCCACCACTGCTTCTCGGGAAAAAACTCATAATATTCTCTATACGTCCAAACTAAGCCACCCTTCCAGTTTAAATTTTGGCACATCCCAGTCTATACTTTTGAACGGCTTATCTAACATTGGCCACTCTTTGTTCAGTACCTCTTCTGCCGCATGATTTACTAACGGCCACCCCGTGACATCTGTTTGGCTTCAAACAATGAGCAATGCCACACTTCAATCCATTTAGTCTACAAAATGGTAGCTTCTAGACATAGTCTAAACAACTATCAAGCTTAAGTAGTATTTTCATAGCACAGGTTACTTGTGAGAAAAACCCCTCCATAGCTTCTCGGGAAAGAGCATAACAACATTTCTCTGTAAATTTTGACGGTCACCGCTCAACAGACAGACCTGTTAGCACTGACCTACCTGACACTAGCTTATCGGGACATAAGCATGTGTCGCATTCACTCTCAAACGTAGTGTGTTAAAGCTATTTAGAAAAGACTAGGTTGCTATCACCTAGGCAAGGCACAACACCCAACCATGCGGGATTCTACCTTGACTTCGAAGATAGTCGCTATAAATTCTTCCTTGCATGTTCCCCCGCCTTGACAATGTTTAAGTGGGATGAAAATATTGTCATAGATCAACCCATAGCCTATGTAACCATCATTTTATGAGTATGTAGCACTGACCTTCCAAGGTCCCATAGCTTTTCTAGAGAGAGTTCTCAAAATCTCTCTATGAGTCTCGTAAAATATAACATTTGCCTAACTGGGACGGGGGCAATGTCGTAGATTGATCCAGGTAGGTATCACAACTAATGTGAAGACACACACAATCTTTAGAAGTTATATTTAGCACATATGTGCATGGTTGATGTAAATCTGAGCAATGTTCAATCATGATGTGTATCTTTTTCCATATCTTTTTTAAGGAGAGCTTCACCAACATCCCTCTATGAGTCCCATTAAAACTCTTAAGGATGATCACAAAAAGACTTTTGAGCAATCAAATTTTCAAATGAACCAATGATTACATAATTCAACAAGTACATAACATCCTATTATTGCAAATCTCACAAGAAACTTCAAACAATTCATACAATTTAATCATCAAGTAAGTCAGAAGCAAATACAAGTGCATAAGTCATATGAATGGTTTGTATGTTTACAAATTTTGCATGATTAGTTTTCCGCAATGTTTTCAACCTGTTGCACCCGATGTCGATGACTTACATGTCTCCCAACGCAGCGCATATGCTAACAGTAACACCCTAGAAGCTAGAGAAAGTACCAACTGCTTACATATAACTCATGGATAACCCCACTTTTTCCAAAACAAAGAGAGTATCCCTATTGGTTGTCACCAATTTTTGTAACTCGAATAATCTTTAAGGCATTTATAAAACACCAAAAGGTTTAACTCTCAACCCGAGAAGGCATTTCAAAAGCAAAGTCATTTCAAAATCTTGACCCACACGTCAAGGACAAGTTTCAACCCACCATTGTTTTCTTAGCCAAAACTGTTGCCAAATTTCATAACCACTCACCCAATAACCATGAGTTACATGTAAGGAAAAGGTATCGTCTCGCAAGTCGAAATTAGGCACTTCCTTCTTTGCTATGTATGGCAAAGCCACACATACCAAAGAGGGGCATCTGTCAATACCAAAATTTTGACTCAAGTCATCTAATGGAATGAAGAAAAGCAAAGCAGACACAAGACTTTAAGAACCCTGGTTTAAGGAGAGAAAATTGGACCCTAGGAGGTTAGGCATCTCTTATGAAGTCTTCCCTAGATGTTTTGGTCACAAAAAATATCGTCCATATCATACCATGTGTAGTGAATCAACCCCAAGTACACCATTTTTAGTCAAACCCTGATTCCCCGAGAAGCATCAGTAGGACTATGAGAATCCACATTCAAGACCACCTAATACATCTTCTTAAGTTTCTCCAGCCTTTGTAAGCTTGTTCGCAGCAAAGCATCAATAGGCAAAAAATTACCATTTTACCCTTTGGCCTTCAAAAGCCAAAATTTGATACCTCCACACATTGTCTACAAATTCTTCAGCCTCCATAAGCCATGGCAAAGCATTACAGGCAAAATTTTGTCATTTTTTACCCCTTTTAGTAGCATAAATAGAAAAATTACCATTCTACCCTTTAGCCTTCAGGATTTACCCTTGGACCCTCAAATGACCCCCCTAAAGCTTCTCCCATCACCTGATTTATGTAAGGTCAAGTCCTACACACTCCAATCTCCATCATCATCAAGGAACTTATCTCAGAGCAAAACTTTTTAGAAACTAGCAATAATCAATTACTCAACCTTCAAAAACCCTAGGCTAGATAACAACACTCAAAAAGCTCTTAAAGATTCATCTGCTATTAGAATTCAAAAAGGTTAGTGGTCATCTTTCAATCACGGAGTTACCTTCAATCCTTCATTCCACTAAACCGGAGCATCCGAGGTCTCTCACACTTATGAAATCTCAAATCTTCCCTAAAGGGTTGAAAATCAGTTCTGGCCTCATTTGTCACCATTTAGTCCATAATGTTCTCTAGACCTCCAAACCTCAATAAGGCAGTGCCCATCTTTCCATATTCATGAGGTCCTCGCAAAACCCCCTGATGGGAAGGAGCATCGAAAAAGTCAATCCACTCGATTTCTCCCAATTACCCAAAAAATGAGCCACACATTCAAGCAAAATGCCCTGTACTCAACTGAACCCTGGGAATGCATCAAAACTTTGAAATTCAGTCTATTAGTGGCCACCCCTCGGTAAATCCAAGACCTTCAAAATCCCATCCCCCTTAACAATGTCGGCAATTTCTTCAAACCTACTCATTACATTTTGTCCAGACTAGGATGATACCCAGTTTGATGTATTTGGCATTCAAAATTCCCTTGGGAACTCTATGGGACTCAAAATTCAACTAGGTCAAGCCCATTTTCTGAGTTTTTGACCTACCCTCAAAAGAGTGTTTCACAAATCTGAGCAACATAAGGTCCCTACTACCCAACTATGTCATTCTTCAATTGGCTACGGGATCAGTTTATCTTCAAGTGACCCTGCTTCGAAAAATCCTCGATAACCACCCAAGAATCTGTTGGATGAGCTATTAGCTCCTGTAGACTCCATAATCTCTAAGTTTCAATAAACCTGAAACTGCAATTGTCGTGAAAAATTACGGCTCCCACACTGAAATTTTCAGCTAAGGTCTCTCCCACTGCCCAAAAAGGGGTTTTGAGCCCAATTTCTTGCTCGGGTATTGGAATTCAAAACAATCAAAGCCTATGGCTCACAAAAGCCAAGGGCCACATTTTTCTTAAGATTCTAGAAATTGATTTAACCATTTTACCCCTTAAATATTTATCAGAGATCATTTGAGGCTAGTAAACCCCTGATTTCACCCCCTACTCTTATTGTAATTTGGTTCTGACTGATCCAATGCAATTGGAACATCTGAGACTTTAAGAATGGACACTGACTTGGTAACTTTCCAAACATGGGAAGTCAAAAAGCAAGTTAGCTAGTAAGGGATTTGATTTTTTCAAAAATTAATCCATTAAGACTTTAATGAGCTCACTCTCATGATTTTAGCTCATTAATGTCATTTAATGCATTCACACTTAAATACTTTATCCCCCTCACCCTTAGATTAGAATCCCTACATGCACCCTATGTAATCCCCCTTGGATCAATCACATGGATTTCAAAAATCCATGGAGATATTGCTCCCCCTTTCCATTTAGTACCTTTAATCCTACCCCTTGATTTCTCTCATCCAATCAAAATGCTTTAGATTGCCAACATGGCTACATGACTGATCCCTATTGTTCCATCTCACCTATCCATGTGAACTAAACCAAATCAAATCTCACCATTGCCTAAACTAGCACAAACCAATCCTACCCATTGATTTCCCTCATCCAATCAAAATGCTTTGTATTGCCAACATGGCCTCATGCTTGATCCCTATTAGTCCATGTCACCTATCCATGTGAACTAAACCAAATCAAATCTCAACCTTGCCTAAACTAGCACAAATCAATCCTACCCCTTGATTTCCCTCATCCAATTAAAACACTTTGGATTGCCAACATGGCCTTAGGCTTGATCCCTATTGGCCCACGTCATCACTCCATGTGAACTAAATCAAATCAAATCTCACCATTGTCTGAACTAGCACAAACCAATTTTACCCTTTGATGTTGCCCAACCAATCAAAACACTTTTGATTGCCAACATGGCCTTAGTCTTGATCCCTATTGGTACATGTCACCAATCCATGTGAACTAAACCAAATCAATCATACCCTTTGCTGAATAAAAACACAAATTAATCTCCCCCCTTCCTTTGACCAAACCAATCAGATTAATTCCTATTGCCCACATGGCCTTAGACTTAATCCCTATTGGTCCATGTCACCCATACATGTGCATTAAACCTAACTAATCCTAACCATCCATCTCCATCATCCCATGAACCCATCTTGGACCTTGGATCAACTAATTTGGGGTTATAAATTGCCTCAAATTCATGCACATTAGGGATGGTCCCTTGAAAAAATAAATAAATAAATAAAAAATAAAAAAAGAGAGGAAGAAGAAGAAGAAAAGTTACTCAAATCCTACCTTAACCCCTTGACTTAGCTTAAGTTCTAACCTTGCATTAGGGTAGATTCAATAAGTCATTTAGCTCACTCATATGTTGTTATGTTGCTCAAATTTATCTCATTTCATTGCTTTAATTGGTTTACATGATAGAAGCTCAATAGCCTCCATTTGTGTTTATTTTTTATCTTCATGCACTATAGAATTTTTTTTTATTTTTGTATATGTCAAAATAAGCTCAACTTTTAGTTATTGTTCCCAAGAGGGATGCCTACTTTTGTAAAAAAAATTGGTGATTTTCCAAGTTGGGTAAGGCCTCCAAATGGCCTCTTAAACAAACCCCAAAATTTTGAACTTTTGTGCCCTAGTTTATCTAATATATTGTGCATTTTTTAATGATTTTTATGGATATGATCTTGAGCTAAATTTTCCATTTGTTGTTCATCTATCACCTTTCTATTTCTATGTGTAATTTGAGAATTTTTCAAAACCCCTAAGGAGCCCAAAATCTAAGAAATCCAGCTACTGGATTTGCTCCTAGTAATTAATGCCTAGACTTTATGGAAATAAAATTCAAGCATTATACAAACAGTTGTTAAGGATAATTTTAGGTGTTGAGATCTGGGACCCACCCTAGGTAGCCCTGATTTTTCCCAAGCCTACTCACAAGTCAACATAACCCTCTGAAGTTCAATTCTGTGCTCAGGCACCTCTATGGGCCTTGATTTCTCTCCCAATGCTTGAATTTATTTTAAGTATTGAGAAATGAAAATTTAGGTGTTGGGGTGGAATTCAGACATTAAGCCTATGTTAAAAATCTTTTTTTTTCAAAAATGATTTGTACTTTATCTAAGACTTAGGGTCTAGCCTTGAGATACAAGAGGAACCCACCCCTCTGGGTCCCACACATGGGGCTCAAAACCTAAAGTTGGTTGTTGATTTTAGAACCTAACGCCTAAATTTCCCCTGAACCAACATTCATACATTGGAAATTCAAGCGGCATGCCAAATTCAGGCATTAAGCCTATACAGGATTATCATATTGCCCTCTTTTGGGGGTAACCCTTCACTCCCATAGGGGTCCCACCTTCAGAGATTGGATCCTTTGACCCTAGAAAACCCCCTATTCTCCTTTGTAAGGTTCCTACAACTCTAGGATCCACATAAGCACTTGAAAAACTCTGACCAAGTTACTGAATCAGTTAGCATTTAACGCTTGAAAATTCAGGCGTTAGAGCAAAAATTCAGGCGTCAAGCCTATAGAAAAATACCAAATTGCCCTCTTCTGAGGGGCATATCTTTGTACCTATAAAAGTCCTGACCACTAGGGTTGTACAGTATGACTCTAAGCAACATCCTCTACCCTCATCCAAGGGTCTCACAATGCTAGGCCCCATAGAAGCATCCAAACAAATAAGGTTCAAATGTTGATTCTGATCAGCTCTCAACACCTGAATTTCATTCTGAATAAAATTTAGGGGTTACAAATCCATGCATTAGGATAAAATTTAAGCATTAAGCCTGAAACACCAAAAAAAATATAGACTTCTTTTTTACTTTTCTTTGCATTAGGGTTAATCCTAACCTTAAAGTAATTGATTGAACCATTTGGGGGGGTCCACAATCCTTCTAAAAATCATTAATTTGAAGGGTCCCTCCCAACAATTAACGCCCTAACTAAAATGCAAGTTTTTGAATTTTCCAAAAGCCAATGCCTGAATTGTCCCTGAATTAAATTCAGTCGTTGGAGGTAAATTCAGGCCTTAAGCATAAGAAATGTCACAGAAATCAGCAACTTCCCTGTTTCACGAGCATGGACTTCAACTTGGCTTAGAACATGTATAAGATTTTTTTTCGGTGAATCAGATTTAAGATTAGAGAAATCATATTAACAAAATTGTTTAAACAAATCTCATATGTCTATATGTTTAACAATGGATTACCGTAGATTGTTTTTAAACAATCAACAAACAAAAACTCTTACATACACAAAAAATGATATAATTTTGAAATTAACAATAAAAAATTAATTAGGATAAAGAAAACTTATCGGTTTAGTATCGAGGTGTGTCTGAAGAGACTATCCTATATGGTATTCGCCTCCCTTTATTCGGCACGGCAAGGTATAATAGACGACTGTCCCAGGATTCAATGACACAGGCTTATCCAACCTGTATAGTCTAAGACGTCCTCCTACGAATGGCAATGTATGTGGTTCAAACCCAAATCAATACAATTCGAGAACTCTTGATCTCGGTTGTACAACAAAATCAAAAACAACTTGTAGAGAAAACAAAATAGAGAGGAGAGAGACAAATATTTTTCAAGTCTATTTTACATCGAAACCTTGCCCTATATTTATAGATTTTGAAAAGGCATTTTGGGGATGCATTGTCTATAGACATTTAGACACCCTTTGATCATGAAAAGTCTCGTATAAATGTCTATAGACTCAACTTGCATTGTCTCTACACAAATTCCCATAAATGAATCTTCAAAGTTCGTAAAAAACTTTTTTACCGTTGAACCATCCTGATCAACCGGGCTCAACCTCGATTGATTGAGGTGGTGCCCCTCGATCGATCAAGGAGGTGCCTCTCGATCGATCGGGCTCCACCCCAATCGATCGGTCACCTTGATCGTATTTTGAATCTCAAAATACAACAATATGTGGTGTTGTAAAAACTAATTGGCTAATAGTGAGACACCTCAGAAGGAGGGTTGGGGATCTTCGGGATTAGATCAATGAATATATGATTGATTCTGTGGAGGGATACCTCACCCTTAAACAAGCTTTTGGTGACGCAGATAACTTATGCCCCCACGATGTCCCAATATTTCTAAAAGAAGCCTACGTAAAAAGCATCACACCCTGAATCTTTGAGAGGACCCATACTCTATACAGGTCTCCGAATTTCTTCATATGAAAAATCCGCATCAAGAAGAACTTTAATTGCTCTGAGAAGGTGGAGGTATAGTGATTGACCACTTGTTGAATGTCTGAGGGGGTGGGATGGGATGAGACAAAAATGTTGGAGTAGTATTGGATGAGGTCCCTAGAAATGTCATTTCGTGCCTCAACCAAATGCCATCTAGAGCTCGAACTTAACGCATTTGATGAAATTTTTGTTCCTTTGTTGAATAGCACTCTGGTGGAAGAATCTGACATTCAGGTCACCCCATTTAAGCCAGTTGATACGAGACTTCTGAGCCCACATCATCTCTTCACATTTCAACATTTCATTGAGCTTTCTTTCATGCTAGGATATATGAAGATCTGTTGTGGCAGAGGGGGTTGAAGATTAAGCTGATGGAGTGAAGATTTCAGGTTAGTAATTTTTGAGCGAAGGTGACCAAAAGTCTTCACAATCCAATTTCGAAGAATAGGAATAAGGTGTCGAAACTTATTAGACAAACAGTCCAGGTGGGGGATTTGATGAGGCTTCATTCCAGGCTTCCTCAACAACTTCATAGTTAGGATGGGCCGTCCACATCCACTCAAAGTGGAATGGTCTATATTTGTATTTAACAAGATAGGAAAGTGATCGGAACCAGTTGAGAAGAGGTGTACGACCATTTCAAAAGGGAACAAAGTTCTCCAAGTTGGGCTTGCAGCAACCTTGTCCAATCTAGCTCTGATGGTATTGGGGAATTAACTGTTTATTAGACCAAGTAAAATGGCCCCCTCCATAGCCAAGATGCATGAGACGACATTGATTTAACACCTCCCGAGTCCTATTGAAAATTGCTAGACTGAACGAATTCCACCTAGGACATGCATCAAGGACTTTCACTTCTACGTCAAAGCACCAAGTAAGAATTAGGTCTCCAACAATGCTAGAAACATCCCATCCCGAAAAGTCCCAACCTTTCAACCATTGGGTTTTTAAACGAACATGGACAAAAGAATGTTTTGTTTCAGGAAGGAAAATGATACGCAGATGTGTTTTTTATCGATAGAGCTCATGAAGAGCACAAACCATCACAACCCTAAAAGTCAAATTGTTCACCACTATTTCAACCCAATAACGCTCTACCATGTGGCAAATGTATGGCGGGGTTCATCTATGGAGACTCCAATCTATAATTTATTAGGCTCTCTCGCAAAAACAAGAGAGGTTCTATCTTGCATCGAGGATATGACACGTGATGAGAAAAACGGTTACTTTAGCCCAGTTTGTATGAGACCAAATGACAAAATGTTACCTCTTCCCTTAACCATAGTTAAACTAAACCTCTCTCGCCACATGTCGTATCGTCCTTGATGCAAAACAGAACCTCTATTTTATTTTGCAAGAGGGGATGTGAGCCCGGGTTCTTGCTTTTGTGTAGACGTGGAAAAAGTCCATAGGCTTGTTAATCAAACCAACGATCGGAATAAGCCAGGTCGTCCATACACCTTCTAACTGGAAAAGGAGCTAGTGCTAAGAAGGGATCTAAGAGTCCCAATCGAAAACATTTTTCCTTTTTGTATTTGCCACTTAAGGCATCAAAAACTTCAAAAAACTAATCAGTGTGATTAGACAAAGATCCAATAATTCCACTTCTTGAAAGATTCTTATCCATTGTAGACATCCAAAAGCCACACTAAGCAAGACCGGGAAGCATTCATTCTATGTCAATATCCACCATCCAGGCCGATGGTTCTAAAGCAAAATTCGGCATTTATCTCCCTCCCCCCATATAATGGGAATCTTCCAATGAAAAAAATTCATAGCCACTTAAACAACAATAATGATGATGATAATGATAATGATAAAAACAACAATAATATGATATCTACTTTGAATGTGTAGATGGTCGTTGGCCATTACTTCTTTCTTCTTTTGTTGGAAATGAAATGATTTTTATTAAAGAAACATGGAAGAAAAGAGTGTGATTCTTCTCCATCTTCCTTCTTTTCTTTAAGAGTGTGAAGATATAAAAAATTCTTGTAGTTCACTAGGGGAGCTAATGGAGGTTTGGATCGTATATTAATCTCATGGGTCAAATCATGCTTCATTTTAATTTAGAAATAAAAAATCCTTCTAGATTGGTTTTATTCAATTTTAATCTAACTTAAGTGCTCATCCTTTCTTGTTTTTAGGATTTTATATTACAGAATATAGTAGAAACCCTAGTACAAATGAAACAAACATAAACCATGTTTGGAACTTTTAATTTTATAGTGGGTTTTATGAAGGGATGGAATCACTTTTCATTTTGTTTAGTATAATCATATATGCTTTTAGCTTCAATTTTGTATTAATACATAAAATATATATTAAAACAAACACCAAATCAAACTAAACCCTTCAAAGAGCTACAAAATTGGTGACGACGTTGATGGTGAATGATGAAATTAAAAACTATGTCAATAATAAAATAGAATAGGAAGTTATATATAAATAAACAAGAGGAAGATGATGATGATGATGATGAATGATGAATATAAAATATAAATGGATTAAAAAAAAAAAAAAAACCTCAACTCCATTTTTATATGCATGTACCCGAGAACCCGGCGGTTGGATCCATGTCAATTCACAATAAGTATTTTTGGACTGGACGAAGGGATCAAATGGTCTTGGAGGGTCCAATAAATGGCTTTCTCTACACAATCAAGTTATTTCCTATCATTTTATCCTATTCAAGTTTATAAACATAAACCATCAGTCTTCAAGATCTAATGCTTCAAGCTTCCAATATCCAAAACCACAACAATTATACACGTAGGGGTGGCAACGAGCCGGGCTTTGTCCAGCTCGGCTGAGGCTCATCACATAAAGCCAAAACTCAGGCTTGAGACGAGCCTGCTCGATCAGCTTGAGTTTGTAAAATAGGCTTGACTCGGACTCTATTGGGCTCAACAGCCAATCTGGATGGCTGAAATCGTCTACGCCACCCCCCTAATGGGACATCTGGGAGTGGAATCAATTCACTTTTTGGAGGTTTTTGATTCCCCCTCCTGAGTGTCCCACAGGGGGTGTGGT
>JAOXJP010166887.1:0-12764 GCA_025762735.1 Platanus orientalis
AAAGTGAATTGATTCCCCCCTCTGTCTCAGCTCCCGAGCATCACAGAGGGGGGCAGCATAGACGATATCGCCCCATCTAGGTAAAAGGAGTTATAGCTGTCACAAATGATTGACTCAGAATAAATAGGCAAGAAACGGAAGAAGGGATCCTCAACATCATTATTGAATTTATTTCTATATTAGGGTTAAGACTATCCTAGGAGTAAGAGTAACGTAATATAATTTGTAATTCGGTTTGAGTGGATTGGACTTGGTCCATTCCTTTGTTTTTGTCACCAATTTATTTGACATTGAGTAGTCCAACTCTTTTGCAGAGATTAGTGACTCTTTGAGTTAAACAGGGTATTTGTACTATGTTATCAATTGTTGTATCAACAAAGTTTGGTTTTTCTCGTTACTTCATTTTGAAATCTGTGAAAAATTATCTTTGTTGAGGTATGTATTGAACCCATTTCAATCATCAGGGCTGCCCAAACTTGGGATAGAACGTGGAAAAAGAAATTCCACCCAACAAATACACAGTAGTACTATATGTATTATATTTTATGTCATATATAATTATATATAATGTTTAAATATATAATATATTAATTTATATCTATATATATTACGAAGCAAATGTTTTGTGATAAAAATGCCTTTGTAGTGTATATGGTGAATTATAAACAGACATGTGTTGTTTTTGGGGGTAAAAAGGTCCAAAAAACTGTTCAGTTGAAAAAGTAGGTGGTCAATAAAAGACATCAAATTCAAAAACAAATCATCTGGCAGTCAATGACACTCTTAGAAGTCTGTGTCAAAACAGACAATGTTCTCTTATATATTATATATAATATCTAAACACTTAATGAGCCGAGCTTTTAGCAAGCTAAGTGCAGATCTGCTCAGGCTCACATAGCTAAACAAGCTCAATTGGAGGCACTCATTAACAGCCCTAGTTACATTAAGTAACATGTGAGCTGGTGAAGTTGACAACTGAAGGTAAGCCTTCCTGTAATAAAACTGAGTGAATGCTACAAAATCCTACAATCACAACAATTAGGGGAGGCCACTGCACATAGATGACGTTGTGCTAGCCCAGCCGGTTTGGGCCATGGGCCACCAAGTGCTGTATTGGCTTACCCTTAATTCTTAAAAAAAAAAAAAAAAAAAAAAAATCAGGTGAAGTTCAGTCCTAACCTATATCCGCAAATATTTATAATGTTATAGGTAAATGTTGCGTATGTTAAATTTTTGGGCCGGAATCAGGAAAGCCCAGGCCACGTTTCTATCATGCATGGGTTTCCCAGCTCAGACTGCTTCGTTGAGCCTACTGGTTGGGTCTCTGGGATTAGGTAGGAACAAGGCATGAACGAAGAAGGTCCGAATGGTGTCAGAGGCAGACACATCAGCTCTGAAAAAATGATTTACACTTTTTGAGGGGCACTTTTCACTTTTTGGCACTGATGTGTGCCTTTATGCCATTTGGATCTTGTTCATTCAAACCTTGTTCGTACCAATCTTGAGGGAACCTGGCCAGGTTGCCACTCCTCACAACTGGACGCTTGTTGCTATGTCACCCTTGTAGTACCAAGTAACCTTGTCGGCTAAGTCCAAACACCCACCTATTTAGCATTAGGGCCACAATTTAATGGGCACAATATCCTCTGTGACACCCCATGAGGCAAGACACAAGGGGGTGGGGCCCATTCACTTTTGGGATGTCCCATTGCCCCCAAAAGTGAATGGATCCCACCCCTTGTGTCTTGCCTCACGGGGTATCGCACAAGGGGCATCACAGAGGATATCAACCCAATTTAACGTTAGGTATGGAATGTGCTGGAAAAGAAACTGGCAAGAATCCGATCAGAAGTGGAAAATTTTGACCATTGCTATCAGAAAACAAATGAAAGAAAAAACATATAGCCTGCTCAGAAAATGAAGTTAATTTTCTGAATGGCAAACAGACAACCATTTTTTAAAATTTCTACAAAAAATTTAGATTTACTCGTAAACAGACAAGGTAGGTTCATACTTTCTTTGAGAAAATGTTAATACCTTGTAAAGGAGAACTAAGGAAGCCCTTTAATTTGTTTAACAGAAGAATCATTATTACATAACAGTCGAACCAACTCTTTCTACATTTTAAACTAATGGGAAAGCTGTTTCCCACCATAATCGTCTCTTTCATTCTACTTTCCTTTTCAAGATACTGTGTCAGTTATTTATAGTTAGTAATCATATGATTGTTTAGGTATGCTTTAGTGATTTATCTTGGTGATGTAACATTTAATAATGTTACTTCATTTTGATATTATTCAAAGTATAGAGAAACAAGATCCAAGGAGGCAACCATTTGCATCTTTCTCTTGGCCTTCTTCTCTGCGAATGAATAATGCGCCAGTCCAGACCATTCATGAGATTGGATTCTTTAGATCCAGCCGCCATTCTAATGGGCCCGTTTATGGGTTTAGAGTACTTGGATTTGTGGTCAATGGGTTGTTATCTATGAACCTAAGCCTAATCACTTTGGGTCCATTCGGGCTGTGAGGCCTTATTGTATGGGTTTAAGGATTAGTATGGTCTTGGCAATCCTTGTGTAAATGGATGAGAGCTATAGATCTTTATTTTTAATTTATACAAAATTTAAGATGCCTATAATCTTAATAGCGACATGATACTTAGCAATGATAGTTTGGTATATAAAAACCTTGGTACTCACCCTTTGTGTAGATGATTACACATCCTCCCCTATCCCTTGTGTTTTTATCAAATTACCCTTTGATGTATATCACACGTGGATTGGAACTGGTGGGACTTTCCTTCATTTTAAATGGAGATGATTCAAACTCTAGAAATTAGGGCATTTCGCCAGGTGGTGGTGCTCTATTGAGCTGAAACATAGTCCCTCAGAAGATGTAGGAATCACGTGAAACTCTTTTGGCTGCCTAATTCTATGGGAAAAAATTAAGTGAAAATGAATCTCATGAGAACCGTGCAAACAGCACCAGGGTGCGGACACATCAGTGCAGAAAAGTGATAAATGCCCCCCAAAAAAGTGTAAATCACTTTTCAAAACTGATGTGTCAGCAGTCCCTCTGGAACCTTTTGCACAGTTCTCACGAAATTCATTTATACATAATCCGAGCCCTAATTCTATAAGTGGGGGTAATATAAATATTTTATACAAAGAGAGCTAAAGGTTTCCCCTAGTTTGTCTAATAAAACAATCATTATCACATACAATCGAACCAACCCTTTTTATAGTTTTAAACTAATGGGAAAGCTGGTTCCAAATATAACCGTTCATTTCATTCTACTTTTCCTTTGAAGATACTGTGTTTAATAATAATGTGAGTGTGCTGGTATACTTTATGTTGAATGATTAAACCGATATTCATTTCATTATGTTACATTTAGTCATATTTCTGTACAAACATTGATGCCCATATTCTTCTAAAGTATAGAGAAGCAATATATAGGCAACCTTTTTATTTTTGTTTATTTACACATACACACACGGCATAGCTTTATACCTTTCTAACCACTCGTGGGATGGCACTTATGATCCTCTGTAGTGGAAGCCCAAAGCTATATGCATTGTAGGTATATTGGGTTGAGGGAGATGAGTGTTATATTTTTACCGGTCATGTTAGCCTGTTATTACTACACGCTCAAGACAAGGTCTTAAAAACCTTTACTAGCATTCTGGATATATTGTAGGAGTGTCGCACGATCTTAGGAGCTTGGAGAACTAAGTCCATGACACCGTGCAAGCTTCCGCTACAGCCAATAGGGTTCATCGGATGGTTCTTCATCAACCATTGGCTACATATTTTTGATTAGACACTCGTGCGCGCCAGGCTTTAGAAAAAGAGGGAAAAGCTAGTAACATCATATGCTGGTTCTGACAACCAAGTGCAATCACAGCTGCCCTTCTTTAGGGCTTGTTATCCTTGCAAAATAGGCCTTGGAGTCCTCTTAACGGGGGACTACAATAATCCCACTCGGGCATTGGATCCTCCCTCCACCTTATCCTTATGTCCTTATTTCTTCTCTGAAAATTTCCCCAGCTTTATCTACATGCAAACATATATAGGGGGAGAAAAACAGTTCCTTCTACACAATCCACCCTTCGCTGAAAACTTTGCTCAGCTTTGTTGTTATGCTTTTCCTACCAGTCAAGTACTTTTTGGGAAGAGCTGTGTCCCTATTCCATACCTGACCCGGCCCTATCCCAGGTCTGCCTTGGGTCGTTGAACCCAAGTAAATAATTAGTTGGATTATGGCTAATGATCCTTGTCCTGGTTGTTACGGCATAGCTTCTCCTAGGAAGAGGTCATGGGTTCTGATAATATTCTACAATATTGCATTGGCATCTGCCTCTCTCATCTATGCTGCAGGTCCTACACTAAGCTGTGGTGGTCAAGAGGCCCATGGGACGACTAAAAAAAGATTTTGTCGTTTTGGTTGCAAAGAGATTTCATAAACCAGATATTTCACATAAGAAATGAAGATGCAGTTCACCCATTCCGTGGTGGGTGCTTATAGTCTCCAAAGATACCGTACATATGTAAGACATGCTCAGATTTAATGCTCAAGGGTGATGTTTTATGTTTTAAGTCCTGAGACAATTAAATCCTTGGCGGGAAATCCCTATACTCTCATTGGCTCCTACCTCAATTAATTTCAGTATCTTCGCTTATTTTTTTTACCTATGACACATTGGGACAAAAGATATAGGAACTTGTCAAAAAGTAGTTTGACTTCTTGACAGGTTTTAAGCGTTCTGTAATAACTTTAAAATATAGTTGACTGCATGGCTCCCCTGTTAGTTTAGCTAATGATTTTAATTATGGATTCTTTGTTTCTCAACTAAAAAAAAGATGAAATCTTAAATTGTTCCATTTGGTTTTATATGGGATTGTATTGAGAATACATACATGAGCACACAAGTTGATTTACCAATATGAAATGTACTCAAAACTGGTTCATTCAATGAAAAATTTCATTTTCTTTCACGTGGTAACAGTAGTAAGAATTAACTTTTATTACGTAAATTTCAAACTATTTAAAAATAGATTGATTCCCTTCAAATATTTTTAAGAACACTACAAAAAACGCTGTTCATCATGCTATCGACTTTAGAAAGTAAAATCTCAACACCAAATCCTTAATTAAAGTGAAGATGGAAAAAGAGACAAAGAGGATATAAAATGCTCTCTTTAACTAATGCTAACCGCCCCTCCTTGTCAGGTGATAGGCACATCAGCACTGAAAAGTGAATGTGTGCCCCTCAAAAAAAGTGAATCACTTTTCAAAGTGAACTGTCCGTCCCTTGACAGGTGCAGTAGTAAGCGTTAGTTAAGGGAGGCGCTCATAAACCGATCCCAAAAAGAGAACTAATTCTAATGTAACCAATTACTGATGAAAAAGTGGCAAAATATAAACTCTTGTTCTCTACTGTTTGAATTGACCGAAGGAAAACGTACCAATTATAGATAGGAGACTGCAAGCGTGATTGCAGCAGAGAAGGGGGACAAGGTTAATGAGCAAGTCCCCACATTGGATTTGACAAGTTTGGCTGCAGCACGATTGAACTAGACTTATAAGGTGTGGCTCACGGGGGATCAAGATGTCAAGCTTTCAGACAAAATATGGTGGAACCCACTACTCTCAACTAAAGCCCTATATTTTAGGGCTGAAATCATCTACGCCACCCCCCTGTTGGGACACTCAGGGGGCGAATCAATTCACTCTTTGGAGATTTTTGATTCCCCCGAGTGTCCCATCAGGGGGAGTGGCCTCAGTGTCAATGTTCAACTGTTACAAAAGACGTGGACGATGACATATTTTGAATATAAAATATGCATTTTATTCCATATGATGGCCCTACTGTCCTGGACACCATCTTAGACACCAAAACCGGGACAGAACATCCTTTCCCATAAAAAAAGCACTCATCCTCTACTGCAAACCACCAGTCCAAATTTGATTTTTTGTTTTTTTGTTTTTTGTATACGTATCATAGTTTTGAGACTGAACCAGCCATCGAACCAGTAAAGTGGTGGTTCAGATCCAATTGGGTTCAATCCGTAGTTTACATGATCTAACCATGGATTGCTTCACATAATTAAAATGTTATAAAATACTAAAAAATTAAAAAGATCACAATGCATTAGAAGTCTTATGGCCAGGTTTTGACTTTAAAACAAACCAACAAATATTATAATTAAACTACCAAAAGATAAAAATAATTCACAGAAAATGGAATTGAAATTTAGAAAGGTACATTTCTAATTTTTTCTTCCTAATTTGCTATAAAAAATAAAAATCTATTGGTTATATTAGAATTGGGTTTGTAAAAAATCAACCAGTTTTGTCTGGTTTTGTTGGTAATATGCAATTTTTGGTAGATTACAGTTTTAAGCTTATACAGAACTGTTTAGGATGCTGGTTCAGGTTCAACCGGGTTTGACCATCTAATCGAATTTTCAAAATTATTGTATACATGTCATAAGAAACCATCCATCTTTTATTTTTATTTATTGTTATATACATGTCACAAAGTAGATGCACACAATGCGTTAAGGGTAGTTTAATGGCAGTCAGTCTCCGACTTGGGTTGCCTCAATTCAGATAATTCTCTAGCCGGTGTAAGTCCTGTCTCAGTGCAGGATAGGACTTCCGCCCGGGAGGCAATGGCTAAACCCGGGGAAGCCCACCCTTGTTCTTTGGAGTCAGCTGTAGTGTTCTATAATCAAATGCTTTGTTTTATGAGCGTTTGGTTCGGATTCTAGAATCTGTTATTTTTCAAAAATCAAAAACTAAAGAGTAAAATTGAATGATTATGACTTTAACCAAAAAATTAAAATAAACTAAAAATTGAATGATTAAAATCCTGTGACTCTATTGTTTTCTTATTTATCAACCACATGTCCACAATGATTTATATAGATATTGTGCTCTGAAATATAACTCTCTTTTTACAAATGAATGTGTTAAATCCGATTTAGGATTGATTACGTTTCAAGGCATGTAGTCACATATCCATCATTTCAACATCTCCATTTGACCAGAAAGCTAAACTTAATGATTATGGTGAGAAGATAAATTAGAAATATGTGCCCGTGAAAAGTGAATAACATGACAAATTTCTCTTAAAAAACTAACAAATTCTTTCTTTTTTTTTGGGTTGAGAGGGGAACTCCACTGTTAACACCAAAAATACTAATTAATTAACTCATCCTATTGGCTTGTGGGTCATTTTTAGTGGATTTGTAATAATTAAGTTCCCTTTTAGGTTGGACTGATCTTAATTTTAGATTAAGCACATGCATATTAAAGCTTTATTGGAATCTTTTTGGTCCAAGTGAAATTGAAGACCACTATACTGTATAAGACCCACAAATTCTTTTGATTTCTTTGTTTGTCTATATTTTCCTTTTCAAGAGTTATTTATAAATTTGATGTTCATTTATCATGAGTGAAACTACTATGAAGTTCATTATCCTTAAGGCTGCGTTTGGATTCCTTGAATTGGAATTCTGCTGAATTCAAAACCATAGAAAATAATTTTGCCGATTCAAATTTTCTACCATTTGGGCATCCAAATTGAACGAAATTAAAGTGCATAATCAAAATGAAAATAAGTACAATGCTGGAGAGCAAAATATCTGGAAAATGTAGGAAAATTCCAATAATAAAAACAAAAATAGGTACAATACTGGAGAGAAGAATATTTAGAAAACACAAAACTCCAATAATCAACATATTGAAGGCCCCTTTAAAATCCTCATCTTCATGTGATTCTTTTGAGTGATATCTATCATCTTCAAAATATCCTTCAACATAGTTTCTAAGAAGAGAACTTATGTGCCCTTTTCCAATCTAAAATGGGTTTGATGTACCCGGGTGCCTCCATTTCAAATTCCATTTTGCAACCCACCAGAGAACATTAAGAGGGGGAAAAAAAAAAAAATTATGAAAAAACAAAACTGGGAGCAAGAGATGTTGAAAAAGAGAGAGAAATGATGCAAAAAATGAGAAATGGTGATATGAGACAAGACATCTATTGACATAGGAAAAATCACGAATAAATACTTCATTCGATATTTTTAAGGGTGGATTGTATCCGCTCCTCTTATCTAACACTCCTCTCTGCACCCTGTCAAGGGGCGGGTACATCAGCGCCAACAAGTGACATGCGCCCCCCCCAAAAAGTGAAAATCACTTGTCGGTGCTGATGTGCCCGCCCTCTGATAGAGAGTAGAGATGAGCATTAGTTAAGAGGAGCGGATACAATCCACCATCGATATTTCTCCAACATTTCATTATTTGTAACCAGACAACACATTCACAACTAGTCAGATTCAAATCGCTATTGACCAATATCAACCGTGACTAAAATGCCAATCATGATTGGAAGCCTGGCCATGACATATGAGAAGTAGAAAACCAAGAGTTCTATTTTTTATGTTCCTAGCATCAGCAAATTGCGATTAAGGTGTTTTTAAACTCCTAAACTCCTAGAAGACTAATGTACATTCCACCTTTCCAATTGGTACAAATATGTAAGAATATATAATCTTATGTCAAATATGACTCTTTTTGTAGCAAGACTCATTGTTCACATCAAATTAAGGTTGAATGAGAAAGATGGGATAAGTTCCACACAAATATGGGCTTCTCTTTATCCATTTGGTCATTCATTACTGGTACACAAATAACTACATTATTAAGACTCCAAATCAAACACCAATGGTTATTTCTATAAATAGCAAGCACTCCATGTTTTCGCTAAGGCTTTTACACACTTTTCACACTTCTCTTTTCTACACTTTACACGTTCTAACACTATTTTATCTCTATATTTTCAAGATCAAAGCTCTCAAGTTTAAGTTTCTTATTCTTGGGAGTTCTCACGTCCATTAAACCTCTAAGAACTTAAGGAAGATGATACTAGTAGGAGTTGTGATTACTAACAGGTAAGATTAGATCACTACATACTCGAAGTTGTATTTTATATGTTAAGAATTGTATTATTTCAATATATCAATAAAGTTTCATTCTTTTATTTTCTTATTATTCTTTATTTTATGCATTTTGTTTGTTTTCTTTACAATTTGTGAAACAATTGGAGAGTCAGAACTACATTATTCTTGTGAATAATAGTATAATTAACAAACATTATTAAGAAAGCTTGGAAGGAAAGTCTTCACCATTAAAATAATAAACCATCCTTTTAAAGGCTAGGTAAATTAGATATTGAATTCCAAACCTCCTTTGAGAGTAATGAAATTTGGTGTTACACTGTTGAATAGACCTATAAGGAAGACGAAGTTGAAGACGTCGTAAGGATTCTGTAAATCGACCTAAGAGAAAATTTCTCAAATGTTTGCTTCTAGTTTTACACGAACTGCCATCCGTTCCATCTCAATTTGACTTACTCTTGATGAGATGAAATCATTATTTGGAGCTTTTGCCAAAAAAACAAGATTCTTCTTCTTTTTAAACAATGAAAGATGATGAAATAGGAGAGAAAAAAATTGGGTAATAGGTCTTTTAAGGAAGTCGGAAAACATGTCTCCAATGATGCCATTGTTGGAGGTAAAGATCATGGTCGAAGTTGATGGTGGCTAGAAGAACATTACAGTGGGTTGAGACCAGTTTCACTCATTAGGAATTAGAAATAACACCCACTCCATAGTTACTTCAAATCCACAGATTTTGGCCTTGAAGTCGATAGGCCAATTCTGCAGGGAATTCCCCAAATTTGTCTTTGCCTTCCTTAAAACTCACCCAAACAATAGAAATGGAAGTTGAGCCCAATTCCATTTCTACCATTTCAATTTGGTAAATCCAAATGGAGCCTTACAGATCCTAGATAAATATTCTAGAGATTGCCTCTATCAAAATTGCATTACCCATCTATTCATTAAGAATTTGCTAAATTCTAGGGATGTTTTAAGGGTCCCCCTAATTCTAGAAGACTTGTGCGGTGCAAAGGAAGGAGTCATATGTGGTCGATTAGAAACTCTTTGAGAAATGCAAGCAACAATCACTTTTGTAATTGCCTTGTGTTATGCCAATATTTTTTAGTCATCATATTGGAGTTAATCCAATGACTAAGGTTAGGACTTTTAAATAGAAGTTGTGTTAACTTATAAGATAGACTGTATTTAAAAGTGTTTTTCCTTGTATGTAAATGAGTAAGAGACGTGTTAGGTGGAGAATTTATATAAAGTTCTTAACAACCGAATTGGGTTCTTCTGTATAAGCCAAAAACTTATTGGGAGTTGAGGGAAGGTTGCTTTTACAAGGCCTTTGTGAGATGTTGTAATAGCGTTATGGTGAAATGATTGGGAATTTTTCGGTTTTCTTTTAGATTTTGTTGAGAATAGAGGGCTGATAAAAGTCTTGTAATTCTGTGTTATTCACTTAGGTTCTATCTGTTTAGAAGCAAAGGTCACAACTTCTCAGGGAAAGTGTACAATTTTTACATCTTTTCCCACAAATTTGTTTGTCTAATACGCTTTAAAACACAAGAAAACTACTCAGCAAAACCATCTCGGTGAACAAAACTTTTTTACCTTCTGCCAAAACTTTATTTCCTATTTTATTGCATTTTCTTATCAATATAGTAAAATAGTGTGAAGAAATAAAATAAAGTAACTTTTCCATACTTTACTGCCTTCTGCTTTTATAATCTGACAATGCGTTGAAATAAAAATGTGATTTTTCCTTACCCTATTTTGCCACTATTTTTTATAATGGTTTTCCTACCTTTTCCTATTACTGGCAGTTACGTCTAGACAGACACAGCCTTAAGTGAAACTTAGATCTCTCGTCTAATGGATATAGGCAAGCTTTCTCAGACCACGCAACATTTTATGTGGGTGTTTATTTTTATTTTTAAATTTTTTTATATTTGTTACTGCGTTAATGGTAATACGTTTCAGCTCATATGGCACAAACTGCACAGCTCGTCTCAACACCACTCACCCTACGGCGTTGGCATGTGGCAGTTAGACGAATAAAATGCCTTTCTTTGCTATATGAACTTCAATTGTTGGGCCAACCCTGTGATATTGACTTGATCTAGAGCTAACCTTGCTTGGCTGAAAAAACTAAAATACTGTGAAAAAAAAAAAAAAAAAACACATTAGTTCAAAGTTCATATTAGAGCAGTTGGAAGAGTGTATTCAGCTCATTCTTGATTAGAGGTATGCTGTTGAATCTAGTTAATCCACTATTTGGATTAGAGTTATAGAATTTGAATTATCTCCATATGAAATGGAGAGAAGTACGGGCAGTCTTTTTTTTATTTTTATTTTAATTAGAGATTCCAATCCAGTGGTTTTGCATTGGGTTTTACATAAAAAGGTTCCAATCCAATGATGATATGCAAAGAATCTATGAGTTGGGTTGTAGTTCCTGGATCAATTCCATTACAGAATTACAAGTTTTTGAAAGAAGAATGCTTTGATGAAAATCACTTCGTGGGGGGTATAATATTATTATATAGTCTAATTAAACCTTTAACAGGGGGCTCTAGAACCTATCACCATCCATCTAAGCCTGATTAGCGGGTTTAAGCCACCGATACTAATTATAAATGTTTGTGAGCGAAGACACTCCATGAACACAGTATGACAGGTAATGTTAATTTAAAGGTGCATGATTAAAAATTGATTAATAAGAAATTAAATATCTCACGTACCTCACAACAATAAATGTTCAAGATAAGGATTTCAAGTCTTAACCACAACCCCTGTGAGGGGGTGAACGGTGCATCCTGGATAGAACATTATTTTGGTTCTCCAATATAAATGAGGTGTGAATGCTTTGATTAAAGGGAAATGATCTATTACACCCAAATTTGTGTCCCATCATGTCTCCACACCACAAGCTGAGACATGATGTTTTTTAGAATTTGGTACCTCTTTTAAATAGGGAGCAAACGTTCATTTGAACACTTTTTCTTTTATGGTTTTAATCCTATACACCCCATTTTTATGGGTACCTATTTTTTCATTTGAAAACTGTTCTTACAGTTTTAACCCCGTACACCTTGCCTTTTGTCTATGGGGACACAGAGGGACAGACGAATTGGGTGTAGCAGATCCTTTCTCCTAATTAAAGGCGGCAATGGACGGGTTAGGTTCCGATGTATTTATTAATTGGGTTGAAATTGCCAACAAAACCGATCATAACTTCTGGATTTGGATTAGATTTCGGGTTAGTTAGTAACATGCCGGGTTGGTGAGGTAGGAGGGCCTTCCCTTCTACACTGTGATTAATGCTCCGAAACCCTACAGTCACAAGATTTAAAAGGGTAGCCACTGCCCATAGGTGATCCTTTGCCAGCCCAGCCCATTTTGGGCATGGCCACCCAAGTGCTGGCTCGGCTTATCCTAACCATTCAAAAAATAAACTGTGCCCAAGTCCACCCCTGTTTATGTCCAGGTGGAATCGGAAAAGCCCAGTCCCAGGCCAAATTTCAATCAGACTAGAGATTCCTAGCTGACACTGGCTCATTGAGCCAACCGGTTGAGTCAACATGGTCGGTTGCCACCTCTTTACAACCTGACACTTTTTGCTATGTAACTAACTATCCCATTCTCTCCGGGGGAACATTCAGGTAATTCTATGCCCAGGAGAATACTTTTATTTCCATGAGATTTGAACTCGCAACCTAGTTTGGTTCTGATACCATGTTAATAGTAAATTTATCAACTCTCAAAAACCTTAAAGTGTTGGGGGGGGGGTACCAAAATTAATAC
>JAOXJP010166898.1:0-12764 GCA_025762735.1 Platanus orientalis
GATTTCGACTGCCTATCAAGCGCCAAATCGGTTTGGGATTTCGCAACCAATTTGGGTTTTGGGAAAATTTCCCAAAATTTATATTGAAACCGATTTGGTCTTATTGGTTTGGGCCTCGAGAAGTTCTGACTAAGATGCAAAATTAGTAGCGAAACTGATTGAGAAACTTGCAATCGGTTTTGACTGAATTTGCAACAGTTTGTTTTTGGGCTGAAATCATTGGGCTATCCTTGGGCATCTTAGTTTAGGTATTCTTAGGGACCCTAAACCATGTCTAGATTCATTTTAGACACAAAAAATGTTATGCATGCATGTGATATACCTTCCTTAGTGTGCGTTTTTCCCGTGCTTTTCCTTGGGTCTTTAGTCTTTCTTGGCTTCATAAGATGAACTTGTGAGCTCACATAGGACACTTACAACTCCTAGTACTACCCAAAAGCCCATGGGATTGACATACATCAACACTACTTTTAATGAGCATATCCTCAACATAGTTACATATAATGACATGGTCATTTGTGATATCTTTAACATACACACATTTGTCACATTTATTAATTCTAAATCCATTTAACATCATTACATTGTTAATTTTTTCATGTCATTACTTTGGAACTTGTTTTAATCCATAAAGCGATTTAACACACCTACACATTTTATTTTTTTGTTTAAAAACAATGAACCCTTTTGGTTGTTCCATATAAATTTCTTTATGCAATTCACCATTTAAAAATGATGTTTTAACATCCATTTGATGTATCTCTAGATTATGCAATGCTGCAATAGCTATTAACATCCGAATGGATGTTATTCTTAGTACTGGTGAATATGCATCAAAGTAGTCCACACCTTTTTTTTCTTGTAGCCCTTAACAATGAGACTGACTTTATACTTGTCAATTGATCCATCAAATTTCAATTATCTCTTAAATATCCATTTATATCCACTAGTTCCCATGTACGGTTTTGTAAGATGGAATCAATTTCACTATTGACAGGCTCTATTCATAGAGGTGCCTCAAGAGTGGGCATTGCTTCTTTAAAACATTGAGGCTCATTTTCTAACAAATAAGTTAGAAAATTTGGACTAAATGATTTTGACATTTTTCTCTTTTTACTATTTGGGATAAGGTTGTTTGTTGTTGTTGTCCTTTTACTACGTCTAGATTCAACTTCATTTCTTTCTTAATCTTGAAAGTTGTTAGTCACAGTTTCATAAGATCTTTTAAGAGATCTTGACTCTTGTGTAAAATTACAAGGATATATATGTTAAAAAATGATGCATCCCTAGATTTAATAATGGTATTAACATTTATATTAGAAATTTCTAATTTATGAACAAGAAATTGATATGCACTACTATTATGAGCATAGTCAATGAATATGCAATCAACTATTTTATGTCATATCTTAGTCTTTTTTGGGATAGGGACCATCACCTTTGCTAAACCCCCCCACTTTTAAGAATTTATATGAAGGAGTTCGACTTTTCCATAATTCATAAGGTGTCTTATTAGTTTGCTTATGATGCATTTTGTTGAAAATATAATTTGTAGAAAATATTGCTTTCCCCCATAAATTATGGGGTAAACTAGAATTTATCAACATAACATTCATCATTTTTTTTAAAAGATTTTTTTTATATTCAATAACTCCATTTTGTTGAGGTAAATAAGGTGCAGTAGTTCAATGATAATACCATGTTGTGAATAGAACTCACCAAATGGTGATTCATATTCACCACCTCTATCACTTCTTAAAACCTTTATCTTTTTATTAAGTTGATTCTCAACCTCATTTTTATAATACATAAACATTTCTAAGGCCTCATCCTTGCTCCTTAGCAAATACACATAATAGTATCTTGTGTAATCATCTATGAAAGTAATGAAGTACTTTTTACCACATTTAGTTTGTACGAATTTCAAATCACAGATATCACTGTGAATTAATTCTAGTGGTTTAGTACTTTTTTTAATAGAATTAAAAGGTGATCTAGTCAATTTTGATTGGATAAATTACAGAAACCCCCTGAACTATTTGACATTATCTGTCTCTGTCCTCACACTATCTGATAATATAAAAAAAAAACCCTTAACTAGCACTATTAAACTTAGAAAACCCCTTACAGTTAGTGCTCCGTCGTTGAACGTTAGTTAACGATGTCATGTGGTTTAAAATATTTTGTAAAACCAAAATTTACCCTTTGTATAGAAGAAGACATGTCCTTGGTACGAAAATGCCATTAAGGCATGTAAAAACAAAATTGTCCCTAAATATGATCATACACCCTAAGTTTTTTTGAAAAAAATTACAAACTAGTAACCACACCGAAGGGCCTAATGCTTGATTAGCGCCCACCGAAGGGACTGATGCTTGATCAACACCCATCAAATGCCAACCAAATGCCATGATCCTTGATCAACGCCCACCAATTTCCATGATCCTTAATCAATGCCCACCAAATTCCATGATCCTTGATCAATGCCCACCAAATGCCATGATCCTTGATCAACCACCACCACCAAAAGGTCCGATCATTGATCAATCAGAACCGAATGGCTTGATCCTTGATCAATAACCACCAAATGGCCTGATCCTTGATTAATGACCACCAAATGGCATAATCCTTGATCAATGACCACCAAATGGTTTTATCCTTGATTAATGACCCCCAAATGGCCAGATTCTTGATTAATAACCACCAAATGGCCTGATCCTTGATCAATGACCCCCACATGGTAGGATCCTTGATCAACTACCATTTAATGAACCAATGCTTGATTAATGACAACTAAATGGTTTTATGGGATTATTTGACCTTTTAATGAACAAAGACAATAACTAACTGAAGAAACTAAATAAAACATTCACAAACAACCCATGTAAATGAACTTGTGCAAAGAACCCATTCCAACTTATATGAAATTAACCTGTGCAAAGAACCATTCCAAATGCAATGAAATGAAAGGAACATGTGCAAACCATTCCAACTTATATGAAATTAACCTGTGTAAACCATTTAATCCATTCAAAATGCAATGAAATGAAATGAACCTATGCAAACCATTCCATCTTATATGAAATTAACCTGTACAATAATAATCAATGCAAATTGCTATGAACTGAATCTGTGCAAACCATGAAATCAACATGTGTAAATAAATCATTCCAAATGCAATGCAATGAAATGAAGTTGTGAAATAATAACCCAATCCAAGTGCAATGAAATGAAATGAACCTGTGCAAACCATGAAATGCTATAAACTAGTATGAAAGGTTTCCTAATATGAAATGCTATTGAATGAAATGAACCTGTGCAATAAGCTATTATCATAACCACCAACACCACATATAAACAACACCAACCTGTGCAATAACCCTGTTTTATATCATCATGATCAAAACCATATTAACAACATAAACCACCAACACCACATATAAAGATAATACTACCACTAACATCAATACACACATCATAAATCAAACTAAAAAATAAAAAATATTATGCCAATGCACTACCATCACATACACAATATGCATCACTACCATTACCATTAAACATAAAATATCATTTCACAAACCACAACAAAGTATCATAAACATATGCACCCCAAACCACATTGATGGCATGATGTTTGATGCTTGATCAATGACCACCTAAGGGTCTTTTGCTTTGAATGATGAGTATACAAATGAAAACACTCAATAAATAAATAGAATGGACCTAAACAATAACCACATCGACAATAAAAGACCTAAGCAAGATACTCATAAACCATAGAAACCATGTCTTAGGAATTGTTGTTTATCATAATATGTTCAACCTAGAAAATAAATTTAAAGTTCAAACACCCTATTCCAACAGCACCACCACCAACAACAATTCATAAAGTGTCATTCCAAAACCACTCCCACCTCCAACTAAAAAAAACTTTGAGTCACTAAAATATATCATGCCAATGATTTGGCAAAGAAATATGCAAAAAGAAAAAACAAAGTCATCCAAGTTAATCCCTTCAAAAATTCAATTGTACTTTTAATTTCTTCCCCTTGCACTTTCAAGACTTGAATCTCTCTATTCATCTCTTTTACTAAGTTTTGAAGACCTTCCAATTTTTTATATAGTTTTAAATCTCCATCACCCGTACTATAAGGAATGCACCACTCAGAAAAAGAGCAAGGTGATTGTCCTAGCACATTATTCTTAGCAATAATGACATTTATCAGTATACAAGACAAACAAAAGAAACTTAATAAGAAAAATCCATATCTATGACTACCAAATATATTAACCATTTTTTTGCGCAAAAATAATACAGTCTATCAGGATTTTTATGTAATTCAGAGCCCATATCAAAGCCTTGTCCACAAAAAGTAGTTTGTATTACTATATTTTAAAGTGCAGGAGATGTTGGTATTCGTATTTGAAGATGATTCTACTTCCGTAGACATACTTTAACTCTTCAAATAGGTCACCACCCACACTTCCATACACCACCCACAACACCATAAACCATAGGCCACCACCACAACCATCGCATAAATTTGTAAACATAAGAACACAACAGATAAATATTAGTACAAATTGGAAACATAAGAACAAATGTAAAAATAGCATAAGAAAAAATTTAGAATTTCAAGCCATAAAATTTTTAGATATTAGTGATCAACAACATACACCACCCTAACAATTATACACCATAGGCCATCACTATAGACACCACACCACCCCCACCCCTGCAACCACCATCTTCACCACCTCCAACACCATACACCACCACCACCATAAAAAACCATCATCACCACCATAAAAAAATCATCGCCACCACCAACAAACAACAGTCACCACCAACACCATATACCATCACCACCCCCAACAACCCCAGCCACACCCCCACAACCCTAACCAACACCACCCCTAACAATCCCAGTTACAACCCTACACCCCCATCCCCATACACCACCACCCTACCACCATACACCATAGGCAACACCACACACCACCATTCACCATAGGCAACTACCCCTATACACCACCATCCCAAGCTCACCACCCCCAACAACCCCAACCACACCCCCAATAGCCCCAACAATCCCAACTTCACCCCCACAACCTTAACCCACACCCCCATCCCCATACACAACCACCATACACCATTGGCCACCACCTTAGACACCACACCACCCCACCCCCACCACCATACACCATCCCCAACATCATACAACACCACCCCCATGCCACCATTAACACCACCAAAAATATTTTTTTTCCCTCATACTGAATTCTTAAAAGAAATTAATCCATCAACCATTAATAGACCAATGTCTTCCCTTCCAAAAAAAATTAGGACATTCAGCCATGTATTCTAGAAATAGAGCAATGGCTTCATAGTTACAGCTCTAATGGCCGAATAGCCTAATTTTTATAAGAGATTGAAGTTCTATAACAGTCGAACGACCTAAATTTTTGTAATAGATTGAAGTTATATAACAGTTGAATGGCCTAAATTTTTACAAGAGATTGAAGTTCTATAATAGTCTTCACTACCGAATGGCCTAATTTTTGTAAAATGACCATAGTTGAATGGACTCTTACTATATTCTAAAAAAAACAAAAAAAAAAAACAAAAAAAGATTGAGTTCTAAGGCTTGATTTTTGCCGAACAACCACCCACCGTCAAATGGATTAATTTTTGTATATTCTCACATAACCTAACGTTTTGTTAGAGAAGGAATCACCATTCTAGGTTTGAAAAACTTACCTAAAATTAGCCGCCTTAAGTAGAGGTCATCGGACTCAGGGGAGATAACAATGGCGCTTCAATGGAGGTCACAAGAGAAAATGGAGGTCACCGTGGCAAATAGAAGTCACCAGCGATCCAAATGAAGTTGTTGGAGTGCACCAGTGCAAGGCTTTTGTTACGATGGAGCATGGTGGCCGGAGTTTGCTGTTGGATGAAGTCAGAAAAAGGAAGAGTTTAGGCCGGAAGAGGTTCATGTAAACGAAAGACAAAAGAGGAAAGGGTTTACCCACTTAGGGCACTCAATGATGAAAGGTAGTTTGGAATTTTCAATAAAAGAATTTTTCATTCCAATTTTTATTTAAAACAAATTATGGAAAAATTGGTAAAACTACAATGTTGTTTGTTTTGTAAGAAACTTTTCTGACAGGGGGTTTTGTATTGTTAGATAGTGCGAGGTAGAGACTGGATAATGTTAGACAGTTCATGTGGGGTTTCTATAATTTACTCATTTTGATTCCACACAAGTTTTATATGTATTATTTGAGTCAATATAAAATTTTGGTTGAAGTTCTAAGTTAACAAATCTACACATAGTATTATAATAAACATGTCTTAATCTACCATGACAAACATTAGATAACTCAAGCATATAAATAAAAGGAGAATTTTTATTAATATTGGGAATTATAGTCATTACATTCATTTTGAAAAGTCCATCGCTCATGTACCCCTTTCCTACATACATCCCACTCTTGGTGAGTACAAATTCATCTGACTCAAAAACCTACATAAAACCATTCTTGCTCAACAACGATCCAAATACATGGTTTTTGCTGATGTCTGACACATGCAGCACGTCATTGAGAATAAGTTCTTTTCCTAAAGTCATCTTTAGAACTATCTTTCATTGTCCTTCAACTTTGGAGATCTCAGAGTTTCACATGAAAAATTGTTCTCCATTATTCATTGATTGATATGAGGCGAACATTTTCTTCTCTGAACAAACATGGTAAGTAGCTCAGTGTCCACCCACTATTGTTTGGCATTCTTTACAAAATTTACTTAAGATACCACTGTAGAAAGGTTCAATTCAGAAATATCTTCAGAGATATGGTCTACTTGAGTCATGTTGGCTTGAACAGTTTTCTTGTTGAAGTTCTTGTGATCATTAAGCTTACGACAATCCTTTACACGATGCCCTGCTTTATCACACACGTAGCATTTTCCCTTGAACTTCTTAGATATGCCACTTTAAGGACCCTGGAATGGGCCTTGGCTAAAATGCTTAATTTTCATGTTACACTTATTCCACCACATTTGCTTTGGATTCAATGGACTGATTCCATAGTTTTCTTTCAAAAATATGGTGGTCTTCTTCAATTCTTAATCTCACAATTAAGTCTTCAAGTTGTATCTCCTTACACTTGTGTTTTAAGTAACTTTTTGAATTCTTTCCATAATAGCGGTAATTTTTAAATTATCATAGTTACTTGGAAGGAATTACTTAAAGACATTCCTTTGGCATAAATCTCATATAGAATTAGTTAGAGATCTTGCACTTGATTGATTACAGACTTTGAGTCCATCATCTTGTAGTTAAGGAATTTACCCATAATGTACTTCATTCTAACATCTTCCACTCTGTACTTCATGTCCAAGGAGTCCTATAACTCCTTTGCAGTCTTAATTAAACTATACACATTGTACAACATGTTATCCAATACATTTAGAATGTAGTTCTTGCACAAAAAATTACATGTTTCCATGTGTCCACAACAACAACAAGCTCCCTGTCAGTTTCATTCTCTTTGAGAGTAGGAGCATCCTCATAGAGAAAACTTTGCCAAATTCAATGTTGTGAGGGTGAGTGTTGACAAAACACTCTTCATATAGAAGAAGGATGATGTCATACTCATTACACAAATTTATGTTGATGACATAATATTTGGCGCAACACAAGAGGATATGGCACATGAGTTTGCTCACACCATGAAAAGCGAGTTTAAAATGAGTATGGAAGGGGAATTGATGTTATTTCTAGGACTTCAAATTAGGTAAACCAAGGATGGTATATTTGTAAACCAATACTAATTTTTCAAAGACTTAGTGTCTACGTTTGGAATGACCAAATCCAAACCTCTTCACACTCCTACCAGCACTAGTGAGAAAGTAAACAAAGATGTGGAGGATAAAGATGTTGACACTAAGATGTATGGGAGCATAATAGGTAGTCTTCTCTATCTCACTGTGAGTAGACCATACATATCATTTAGTGTTGGTGTGTGTGTAAGACACCAAGCTGCTCCAAAAGAGTCACATCTCAAAGCCATAAAATGAATTATTAGATATATTTTTGGGACTCTAAATTATGGACTATGGTATCCATTTAATACCAATAGTGTCATAGCCAGTTACTCAGATGCAGATTAGGCTAGAAATGTAGACGACAGGAAAAGTACAAGTGGAGGGTGCTTTTATGTCAGAAATTGCCTAGTGTCTTGGCACAACGAAAAGTAAAACTCGATATCTTTATCTACTGCTGAGGCCGAATACATTGCGGCAGGAAGTGGATGCACTCAGCTTCTATGGATGAAGCAAATGATCAAAGACTATGGTCTTGAGCAATTAGTGATAGAATTGCTCATAGATAACAAGAGTGCTATTCAAATCTCAAAGAACCCGGTTCAACACTCTCGCATTAAACATATAGACATTAGGCACCACTTCATTCAAGATCTAGTAGAAGGAGTGATTGCCCTTGAGTTTTTTGAAAATAAGAATCAATTAGCTGACATATTTATAAATCCTCTTAATTCAAAAAGGTTCATGCACTGACAAAGGGAAGTCCCCGGCTACTTCAAAGATGTCAGTTCAAAGACCTACACGCCCACCTCCAATTAACTGTGGACCATTTTTCGATGCCTCATGTCTCTCGAATTACAAGTACTATTTCTCAAAGAGACCAATAGTGGTAGAGCGTCATGTCCACGAGAAGACCCTCTTCAACATAATGATAGGGTATGAGCTCATGTCTGGCTGATGGGAATCCCTTATGATGATTAAAGGGATTGTTCAAGAGGAGGTAGTTTGGGTGTTTTGGTCAAACATCCATGACTCGAGCCTCGACGACCTCACCTTTTATATGGAGGTCTATGGAGTTCAGATGAATATTGATCCATCGGTACTATCCACTTTGCTTGGGATAGCCAAGCCGACTGGCTAAGCTGTGGCATTCCCTCCCAAGGATCTAGACAAGGTAGCTATCTTGGAAGTCTTTAGTAATGAGGGCACGACATGGTTCAGGAAGTTTCAGGCCATTGAGTGCTTGCTCGAGGTGTGGTTGCTAAATTTGATCTTCACCTACAACTTATTCCCAACCATGCAAAACAATGACATGCTAGACTCGATGGTGTATGTCATCTATTCCCTCCTTACGAAGAAGGAGGTCGACATCGTGGCCATTATGTGCCACGTGATGATCTTTGAGGTGCGAAACTCTAATGCCTCAAGATCGCTATCCTATGGTGTGATGATTACACACCTTCTAGAGGTTTGTGGGGATATTATTCCCCAAGGAGGCTACCACCCTGAAGCATGGTGCTGAGATTGATCAGTCAACAATTCATTGAATGCTTCGAGAACACACTCTAGGGCTGCAGTACCGCCACCACCGGTAAAACTTAAAAATCTCTCCAATGCAATGAACCATCATATCCATTAATCATGTTGCATTTCATATGCTTGCTTGAGTATGCTTGCTTGAACATATTTTATTTATTTCTATTTGATTATATTATATTGGCTTGAGACAGGTATTTTCTGTTAAATGTGATTTCAGGTTATGAGGCCAAGCATTTAAGCAAAGATCTTGATCTAAAAACCCAAGCACAAATCAAGGGGGAGTTCAAGAGTTCAAAAAATTAAGAGTTCAAGACTTCAAGACACATCATTTAGTCTTATTTGCTTAAATGTATTACTCTTGCATTTTTATGGAGTCTATAAATTCATTGCATATATTTATTGTACTCCATCCATGTATTTCATTATGTTTTGTCATAGAATTGCCAAAGGGGGAGATTGTTAATGTAAATTATCAATTTCATAATTTGTAAAATACATGGAGTGGTAGATTAGGAATGACATGAGCACATTGCATATCTTAGTCATGTCTGCAATCATCAAGTGATTGGCCCCAAAGAGGAAGACAAGCATAAAGCACTTGAAGCTAAAGATGGATCCATTCCCAAGTTGCCAAGGTTTGAAGACTTGAAGACCCAAGGTTCATCAAGCTCAAGGTTTGTAAAGGTATATATTATAATAGATATAGGCTAAAAAGAACAAAAGTCATTCACATGTCCTTATGAAGCAACCCGTGCCACCTACATAGGATAAATGCCATATTGAGGGTGCATGACTGTGCTCATCCCCTATATGTATGAGAGAGGCTCAAATGAGCTCTCTAACACCTAAGAACACATAAAATAAAATTGAGCAAAAAGAGAAGAGAGAGTTAAGGAATTTACATCTCCTAACCACCAAAGGCTCACTCTAATGAGCGTTGATTGAAGATCAAAGAGCTTTTAAGTTCTTCCCCAGCACTCTATACTTGAAGAATAAGAAGAGGGAAGCAAGGTGAAGGGTTTACTCCCACGTAAACCCTTGTGAGAAGCTCTAAGAAGCAAAGATGCACTGTTGGAAGCTTGGTGGAACACATTGGCACACTAATTCAATAAAAGAGCAACCACCTTCATGAGCAACAATCAATACACAAGCCTTGTGAGGTAATTTGTATTGATTTCAAATTCATTTATTTGGGACCATAGCACCCACCAAAGACACCAGGTGCAAACCACAACACTATTGCTGAAGACACCAGTAGTGTAGACCATACCCACTGAAGACACCAGTTATAGACCACTCTTGCCGGAGGCACCGGGAGTAGAACTTGCTTTTACAAGTAGTAGGTTTTAGAATTTTAACCTTGATTGTAATATAATTCAATCTCAATAAAATTTAATAGCTCGGTAGTGAGCTTTGAAAGTGGATGTAGACCCAAGTGCCGAACCACTATAAGTATTGTGGTGTGTGTTTGTTTATGGTGTGAATTATCTCTTTTTTCTGTCTTTACATATCATGTTTATCATTTTATATATGATCTTTCACATTTGCAATTAAGTAGGAACTTAAAGTAATTGAAAGATCAAAATTACAAATTTCCATTGCATTGCACTTGTAATTATAATAATTGAAGCATATTTTTTTAAGTGCATTGAATTCTAAGAATTATCACAACATCTAAAATTGGAATTTTAATTAGGGGTAAATTATAAAGAATTTTTAGAAATCCTATTCACCCGCCTCTAGGATAAAACCGGACTTTCAAGTCTGAGTTTGAGTGACCTTGGTCTCACCCATTTTTAGGTTTTTGTATAGATGTTCTGCCCTATAGGGGGTTGTTGTTAGACTTTATTTTGCCTATGCTTTATACCCAGGGGGAGTCCCCTAGTTGACTGATTTTTGTAGCCCATTGGGCATTAACTTTGGTCAATTGATATATCTTGTCATTACACACTTTCACTCCCCTTAATTGGGTTCTTATATGCATCTTATACTTGCTTGTCAATTCTTGTCGAAAGGGGAGAGAGGTAGTCAAATCCACATGAGATTTGTGGTGATGTGATAGTGAGGGGGAGACATTCATCACATAGGACACACAAGTGATACATAGGGTGAGAGAGTTAGAGAGTTGTGAGACTCTACACACTTAGTGAGAGCACTAAGCTTGGGGGAGTATAAATCAACCCAAAAATAAAACAACTTAACATGTAATTTATTGCACATTTCATATATTGTCTCATGCTTATTATTGCACAACTATATTGCTCTTATCTTTGAATTTTGGCATTAGGAAGGTGGTTACGTTGTGGTTGTGTTTGTAGGGCTTATTGACTCAAAACACAAGTGATGAACATTAAGTTATTGAGCTGAAATTCCTACTCTTGTGTATTATTTGAGTCCATGTATTTGGGTTGAGGGGAACCATGTATCTTATATGTGTGTGTGTGTGTGTGTGTGTGTGTGTGTGTGCATTTGGGTTTTTCCATGTAATTGACAATGGGGGATTGTTGATGTATGTCAATCCCATGGTCAATTGGGTAGTGCTAGGAGTCTTATAAGTGTCCTATGATCTCATAAGTTTAACACATTAAGCCAAGATGGACCAAAGACCCAAAGAAGAGACCGGAAAGTTGTCACACCATGAAAGTTATAAAGCATGCATATCATATCATATATAGTACCTTAAAATAAACCTAGATATGGTTTAGGTCTCACACAGATGCTTAAGTTAAAATTCCCAAGGACAGACCCCAATTTAGTGCCCAAATAAAACTTTTAGAATCTTGGAGTCAAAACCGATTGTAGATCTCGCAATCAATTTCGCACCTGAGTTTTGACTCAGTCTGAGATCCCCAAGCCCAAAACCGATATGCCCAAACTGATTGCGATATGAGTTTTGAGAAAAATTTTAAAACCAAAATTAGTTTCAAAACTAGCAATCAATTTGGAGTTTGTTGCACAACCAAAATTAATCGGTTTCGGATAAAGAAATCCATTTAGAAGGTATTTTTGGATTTTTTTTAAGCATGAAATCTATGGAGAGATTTTCAAAATTTGAACTCCATTTTTCATATCCAAAGGACCAAAATGCTCTCATTTGTAAAATATTCCAATCCTAAGGCCATGGGTGCTCCTCTCTACTATAAAGGTAACTTTTCCCTTTAGGATAAGAAATCTCCAACACTCCAAGCATTCTTTGAGAAAGCTAAGAGGCATACTATTTTGAGAGCTTTCTCCACTGTGTAAACCTCCATTGCCCACAGATTTTGAACTTGAGTAGCTAGCATACTAGACTATATTCTCTCTCTCTCTCTCTCTCTCTCTCTCTCTCTCTCTCTCTCTCTCTCTATATATATATACATCAAAGCAAATGTTCTGTGATAAAAATGCTTCTGTAGTG
>JAOXJP010166909.1:0-12764 GCA_025762735.1 Platanus orientalis
TGTGTATATAAAACTAATTTTTATTATTTACCAAGCCATCTATTTACATGTTATATAACAAAAATAAATAAATTTGACTACATACCTAAAGCTGCTTTCCCTCATACTCAATCAAACACAAGAAGGGTAGCACATAATACATGCATAAGATATTGTCATAAAATGTACAAGGTAGCACTGACATGATAAATAAACAAAATAGAAGGGACAAGAAAAATTGGTTTTATTCATTTTGAATGAGTATGGGTTTGAGTTAGATTGGTCTATATTGGATTTATCTTGTCTGAATTGGGCTAAGTTCAAATTGGGTCATGTAATCTGGTCCACTCAAAATTAGGTCAACCAAAAAACAAAAAAAAATCTTTATGAAATCTTGACACTAGAGACTAACAAATGAAAGAAAATCTGTTATACATAACCAATACATATATCTGCCCTTATTACAGGATGAGCCATAAACACTGATGTTGTGTGCACAAGAAAATCTAATTTTTGTAGTTGGGCACAAACCAAGATCTTGTGAAAACAACCTAAACCTTTACTGTTTAACACAACCGATTTCACCATCTCTATACAGCTTAAGATCCAAACAAACAACTGATCTGATTGCATCTATTAGAATACAATTTTGTAAAAAAAAAAAAAAAGGAAAGTAGAACACATTTACCAAAGCCCTCCCATTGACACCATTAGCAAATCTCAAATTTGAACCTCTTAATGATCCTGAATCTTCCTAATGACCTCAGCACAATGACCATTCTAACCATCAAATTTTTCGCAACCACAACAAGCCAACTATTGGCAAATACCAACAAGATATAATGTACATTCATCAGATTATCAGCACAAGCAAACATAGAGCCGACATAGATGGGGAAGTGGTCAGATTGAAATCCATAGAGACAAGCTAAGCAGCAGGCCTGTAGCTCCATCCATCTCCATGATGGGAACAACCCAAACATTCAGATGAGAAAAGGCTAGTCCAGGACATGGGTAGATGGTGATGAAAATGCTGATGGTGATGAGCATATGGTGAATGAACATTGGTTATTGCAAACACTAACCCACTCTAGCATGAGTGTGGCAGTGCTCCTAATGAAAGGAGATCAACTCAACCTCTTCTCCATTAACCCATCAATTGAGGTCATTAGCAGGTTATTAATTAAAACCCCCAAATCCATCCCAATAACCATGACACGATAACCATTTCAGCAGATTGCCTTAACACAGTCTAAGAAAATCACATAGGTACTCAAACATAACCGAATCACATATGATAGTCATGACCCAACCATGGCTACATTTGCTACAGTTATTTTAACAGTAACTCTGCACACCAATGAAACCTATTATCACATAAATTATGCTCATATTTGTGGCCTAAAGAGCTAATTCCACCATTTCCCGACCTTTAGTTAATAGCATGCTAAAATCACAGGTGGGATAAGGTGTGCACTGATGTATCTAAAGAACTAATTGGAGATGAATCTGGTCAATGAGGATTTACAATCGTTGGGCAGCCTACCTATACAACTAAGAATGAAATCAAGACGGAAAAACACGGTTTGAGGAATCTTGGCCGGCTTGATGGCATGTAAAGGTTCTAAAGGATAATAACAAGTCGATGTAAGAATATGAAAAATAATAAAATCAATTTTCTGGACTAAAAAATTCTAGAATAAAAAAACAAACAAACAAACAAAACAACTAACATGCATGATTAAATAAATAAAATTACATAAAAGTATGTATGAATGTGTTAACAGTATGAACTAAACCAAAATATGTAAATAAAGAGACAAGACCATAACTTTTTGTATGTATGCATGCGTGAGGTGCTTCTTTGAGATTGGCAACATCTTCCTTTATCATTATTCTTTTTGATCTACTTCTAGAGAGGTGGAAGGACAATGGTTTGAAAAAAACTAAAGGGAAGAAGTGTGCGTGAGATAGAAAGAGAGCCATGAGTGGAGAGAGCAGCCTGCCCTATTTTGAAGATTGGAGAGAGAAAGAAAGGGGAAGGGGTTCTTAGGATTATTCTCCGATAAATGAGAGTTTAGAGAGAGAGAGAGCTTTGATCTAAGCAAAAAGAAAAACTCTGTTCCAATCCCTCTTTCTTGTTGATTGTTGTTAGGTTTTTCGTTACTGGTAGAGAGAGAAAGAGGAGATTTTTGGTTACTAATAGAGAGAGAGAGCTGTGAGAGGATTTTTCGTCATTGGTAGAGAGAGAAAAAGAGGATGAGGGTTTGTTAAGAGAGAGAGCGGGTAGATGAAGGGGAGGGAGAGCTAAGAGATGAAAGAGAGGGGCCGAGCATCAGGGGGTGCTAAGTGCAGGGGAGAGAGAGGCTGAGCGTGGGGAACTAGGGAGCTGAGAGATAGAGAGAGAGGGGAGTTGAGAGATAGATGGGTAGAGCAAAAGAGGTCTTTTTTTGGGGGGGTTTTACCATTCGAGCTCCAGCCCTCATGGGTTCCTAAGGGTTTTTTTTATAGCCATGTGAGGAGGGGATGCGAGGTTGCCATAAACCAGCCTTGGTCTACAGGTCTAGGGCGGTTGGTGGAAGCAGGGATGATGGGACAAGAGAAACGGGGCTAGCTGGATTTACAACTTGAAGGAAGAAGAAAGGATGGGAGAGGGTTGGTCTGTCTGATATTTGCATAAAAAAGGGGATCTTAGGAGAAGGACTTAGCAGGCAAGAGGAAATTAGGCGTAGGGGGGAATGGGTTCAACTACAAACATCAGTGGCAAAAGGGGGTTTTGGGCAGGGCGTAGCTTTCCCGTGAGGAGAGAGAAAGAGGGTGGGAGGAGAGAGAGAGAAGGCGAGTCGTCCCTTGCACAGGGGGTGGCTAGGAAGAAAAAAGGAAAAAAAAGGAAATGAAGAAAATGAAAAAGGGAAAGAGAGAAAAGAAAAAGAAAAAAGAAAAGAAAGAAAAAAAGGAAAAGAAAAGAAAGAAAGAAATAAATATAAACATAAAATAAATATAAAATAAAAAATAAAAAAAGAAAAAAATGGTGTCGGCTATGGGGCTTTCTATCTGGTCTAAGAGAAAAAAAATAAAAAAATAAAAAAGAGAAAAAAGGGGGGAAGCTACACATGAAACAGTATGTTCCTCGGTGTCCCCACACACAGGTCAACACATGGTGGTTTTTTTAATCTTTACTTCTTTGGGGATACGAGGGGAAAAACAAATTGAGTGCAAATCCTTCCTTTAATAAAATATATTTATAATAAATACAATATGCAAAGAAATACCTAAATAAATAATATAAAAAATACTTGTAAAATAAATAAATAAATATAACAAGAATAAAAATAATAAAAATTACTTAATTAAATAAAAACATTTGATAATATATAAAATAAATAAATGGATGATTATAATTAAAAATAATATATATATATATATATATATATATATATATATAAGTAATACTAAAATGATTATAACATATTATAAATAATTACATAATATTTAAAACATATGATAATATTTTGAAAAATAACATACTATTTTTTTGGAAAAATAATAGATATAAAGATATGTAAATAAATGGAATAAGACAAGAGGATAGGGGTTGGTTTTAATCAACTAGAATTAGTTAGATTACGAAAAGAAGTTAGGGATTGCTCCACCCGCCTGCTAATTTGAAGAGAAGCGCCGAAATTGGGAGTTGCGCCAAAATTAGGTGTTGACAATGTCTATTCCAACATTATCTGAGGATAATGAAGTTAATTTGCCAAAATGACACCTAGACGAGCCGCTTCCAGTTTGGCATAAAGAGAGTCGTGCCAAAAGTCCTTTCTCACCCCAGAAGCTATTCTTTGTCCCATGTGGTCATGCACAGTGGCTGAAACAACAATCACCAATTCGTCCAAAGGAACGGCAACATCAACGTTGATTTTGATCCAACTTGGATCCGAAGGTCGCTATCCAAAAACCTTATCTTGGGTCAAACAAGGGGGTTCTTGCCGAGGATTAGCCTTGCACTTCGCCATGTCCTTGAGAAGCCTGGAAGACGAAAACTAGATACTGTCAATATTAAAGGACTTACCTTGGAACACCACTGGATTTCGCTGCAACCAAATGAACCATAATATAGAAGTGACACGAATAAGAAAATTGCATTTTTCCATTTTTGATGTCCATTTGAAGTTCACCCATCAAAGGAGCCAATGCTTGAAAATGGGAAAATTGATCACAGGTTGATGAAGGTGATCCATAGCCCACTTCCATATCGGCTGGGTTTAGGAACAAGTAACCAAGTTGTGTAGGATTATTTCATCATTTGAGTGACACAAAGGACACATAGGGCCGTGGTTTGGGATGCGCTTATGAAGATCCCTATTAACGGCAATCGCTTCATGAGCCACTTTCCACAAAAAGATTTTGATTTTATTTGGCAAGCCAAGATTCCAAATAGATTTCCACAGATTATTCCAGTGGGGATGATTAGGGGTGTGTTGTTGATGTCGATGGAGACCCACAACAAAGCAGTATGCCAATTTAACTGAAAATTTTCTTTTTTTTTGTCAAATTTCCATATTAACTGATGTTGATCTAAGAACCAGGTTAGCGAAATATTGAGAAAAGATTTTTTCTTCTCCTTTGAGATTGCATTTTAGTACTCTCTAAATGCCAGGTCAAGGCAATTAGGTTGATTAGTTCATGGACCTTTATCATAGGTCTACTTGGATTGGAAGGACTACGAAGAGCCCCATCAGGAAGCTGAGGAATCCATTTATCCCCCACACATGAACTTGATGACCATCACCTATGACCCAAAGACAACCCTTTTCCAGAAATTCTCAACCGATTAATAGATTGCACCAACCCTAAGAGCACGACCGCTTAATATTATTCCCAAGAATATGCGAGTTCCAAAAGTAAATAGACTTTATAAGTTAATCATAGAGAGAATCTGGATGTGAAATCAACTGCTATCATTGTCGTGCAAGTAGAGCTTTGTTGGCCAGGTGAAGATCCCGAAAACCCATTCCTCCATTCGTCTTTGAAGATCACAGGGTTTCCCAATTAACCCAATGTATATGTCTTTCTTGAAGCCACTGACCCCACCAGAAGCTTCGTTAAATTTTATCTAAAGATTGACAAATCCGCTTAGGTAGTTTAAAGCAGACCATAACATATGTGGGCAAGACTCCAACAACTGCTTTTAATAAAATCTCCTTCCCTGCCGGAGAGAGAAGTTGGGCTTTCCAATTTTGAATTTTAGCATGCGCTTTGTCTGCAATATAGGAGAAAAGGCTGATCTTATTTGCCCCAATGGAGGATGGTAAAACCAGGTATTTTCTAGGAGAAGAAATCATTCTCATTCCCAGGATGTCGCTGATTTGATGGTGAAGATGAGGAGGGGTGTTACGACAGAAAATGATGTTGAATTTGGATAGATTTGCAATCTGGCCTAACGCCAATTGATACGTGGATAAGATCCCACGAATTGAAGAAGCCATTTCCGAAGAGGCAAGGCTAAAGATATATCAATCAATCACAAACAAAAGGTGGGAGATCGAGGGGCTTCTTCGGTGAATTGAGATGCCTTGAATATGGTTGTGACTCTTTGCCTAGAGGAGGGCAAAGGATAGACCCTCTGCATAGATAAGAAAGAGAAAGGGGGAAAGGGGATCTCCTTGATGTAATCCTCTGCAAACTGAAAATGTTTCGCTTAGGCTGACATTGAGGAGAACTTGAAAGATGGGGGTGGATATACATTGTAAAATCCAGTTTTTTGTCATTTCGGACTGAAATTCATCTTGGCCATAGTTTGAAGAAGGAAGGGTCATTCCACTCTATCATACGCCTTACTCATATCCATTTTAATTTCCATAAGGCGAGTTTTAGATCTATGAGTGCACATATGGTGCAGAATTTCAGGGAAAATTAAGATATTAGCTGAGTTAGATCAGCCTGAATTAAAACCAGATTGGTGAGGAGAAATCAGAGAGTTTATTATTTGCTTCAAGTGATTTGCTAGGACCTTTGCCACAACTTTATAAATTACATTGCAAAGGCTTATTGGGAGAAAATGAGAGGGAAACTCAGGGTTTTCACACTTTGGAATTAAAGTGAGGAAGGTCTGGTTGATATCTTTGATATTAATGAGACCTTTGAAGATTGATTGCATATAAGAAGTTAGGTCAGTACCCACTATATTCCAATAGTTTTTAAAGAAACCCGATTGCAAACCATCTGGTCCCGGAGCTTTTAGGGGTCTCATACTAAAAACTGCCCTCTTAATCTCCTCGTCTAAAATTTCTGAATCCAATACATGTTGCCCTGGACTAAGGGTTGCACTAACACCCTCCAAGGCCCTCAAGATAGCTTCATCGGGTAGCTTGGACAAAAAAAAAAAACTAACTAAAATAGCCTTTAAAGACTTGATCTATCTTGGGTTCGTGGGCCACCCAATTCCCTGTATTATCTCGGATTTGTTTAATTTGATTATGGCCTCGTCTAATCACGGGGAAAGGTGAAAGAATTTAGTTATTTTGTCCCCACTTTTCTTCCAGTGAATCCTTGATTTTTGGGCCCGTACCCGCATTGCCCTGTCGAGCTTATGAGAGATGACCCATGAAATTACAGCCTCAATGTTCCACAAACAAAAACTAATCAAGGCCAATCATTAAATTTAAATGATAATAAATTAAGGCCAAAAACTAACACTGATGTCTTGCAAAAGCCCACCAATTATCGTGGCAACTTTCTATAGTTTTGATTGAGGAGATTTCTCAAGTATAAAATCAATTAGAGGGGCAACCCTGATGACGGATTCGTATGTGATATGGAACTGAATCCTCCAACCGTAAAAAGAAAAGGAGATATGGGACCAATAACTATCCTTTTTCTGGATTTGAATGGGTTTAAGTCTTGTAACGATTTCACTCATATCTTGAAATTCTAACAGTGCTAATTGTGGGTGGGGGGTTTCTTACGGCTCTTGGAGGTAGGCAGGTTTAGGCTTCTCACAGTTCTAAGTTAAATTTTTGTTTGTTAACCAATTTAGATGAGAGTTTATCTTATACTTTGAGCAGTGGAGAAAGCATCTATGACATAGAATAATGAAAGACACTAAAAATTAGGTGAGAACAAATCTTGTGAGAACTGTGAAAACAGCATTAGGGTACAGACACATCAGCGCCGAAAAGTGAAAAGTGCCCCCCAAAAAGTGCAAATCACTTTTTGGTACTGATGTGTCAGCCCCTCTGGTGCTGTTTTCACGATTCTCACGAGATTCGTTCTCACATAATCCAAGCCCAATGAAAGAAGGCTTAAGCATTGATAAAAAAGCAGAGCATGTTAGTCAATTTACAAAATTCTCAAAGAAACATGTACACTCATCTGAGGCCTCGTTATTGAACATGTGTCTCAGGTACAGAGGATTGGGATCCACCATTGAAAGGATACCAAGAGATTGCCTAGGGGCCTAAAATCATCTTGATCCGGTGACGGCAACTATGTTTTTTAGCTGCATTATTTGGACAGTCAAGTTAAATGGTTCACAAAAAAAAATCCAATGGCCAAAAACCATCTGATTTTGGTAATTTTTGGCATGCAATTTCTTTGGTGGAGATTTAATGGTGGGCCCAAGTTTATTATATGCTGAGGTGTTGTTTTGGAGGTTAAACAAGTGTTCAGTTGAAAAAGTAAATGTCCAAAAAGAGACCAAATTCAAAAACACATCATGTGTCAATCAATGGCACAACTACAGAGGCCTGTCAACACAAATAAGTTGGCCAGGTCACACCTCAGGAAGCAGAGGTCCTGAGCTTGAAACCCATCCCCTTAGGGCCACTTGCCCTGGCCTAAAAATCCCAATTTACATGGTGTGGGAGAGGCAGGGAGGCCACATGCCCTGAGGACTTGGTCAAGTACTCTAAATGGCCTGGATTCCTCAGAAAGCCTGAGCCCGGCCCTATTACAGGTTCGGGCTTTTATCTTGGGTCCAGGCCTAGATTAGTGAGGCTTTTTGGGCCAGGCTAGGATGAGCTCAATCCGGCCCAACCCATTGTGCAGCCCTAATCATTAAACATGTAATAATAGTTGGAAATGACAACAGAAAAAATGAGAATGGCTGTTACCCTTGTTTGAAACAGATACTAACGTGTCAGAGCAATGTTAACAGCTGATATAGATATATATTCGTGTTCTGACCTAGCATGAAAGATGGCTCCATTTGGAACCAGGAAGGAAAATTTATTGCTGGGTTAGCAAGGCAACTTAGAAAGACAAGCAAACGAAGTTGATGAAGTTTGGGGCAGGAATGGAAGATGGCAAGAGAATCAGAGAATGCAATCTAGACTCTGTCGATTTCTAAGGCCTCCATCGCATTTAAAATTAAGAAACTGGCCATTATTGTCTTACGGAGAATGAATGTTTGTTTGTGTGCTCCCCACAAAACTGAGCCTGGATTACGTGCACACAAAAGATGTGTGCATGTTGTGCGCTTGGACCAGGGGGCGGATGCATCAGCACCGAAAAGTGATTTACACTTTTTGGGTGTGCACTTATCACTTTTGGTGCTGATGCGTCAGCCCCCTGGTCCATGTGCACCACTTTTGTGCGCATGAAATCCGAGCTCAAGTAAGCACACCACTTGCCTACATGGAAAGGAAAAGAATAAAAAAAAATCCCACATTTATAGTCGTCAGTCAATCTCCAAAACCCATAAGGTTAGTATTTTCTAATCTCCAAATTAGTTGAACATAGACTACAAAACTATCCATGTGCATCCAAGGATCAAGACTGCATTTAGCACCTACAAATTTCAGAGTTTCACTGAGGAGAAGCTCCAAGATAAAAGGGGTAATCCACTGGATGATAAGTTGTCATCTCTACATAAAGATTTCTCACTAGAATTATCTCCAAACATCAAATTATCCTTCAATCTGTCACAAATGATGATTTAGCTTGCTACTCTACTAAGACTGCAAAAAAAATTGGAGATGATGTAAAATTTGAGGGTATCATCCATAACCCATTCATCAGTCTCACTTTTATTTTCTGAATAAACCGTTTTTAAATCAAATAATCCAACATGATCATTTCCCTTTAGGGTAGAGAGAGAGAGAGAGAGAGAGAGAGAGAGAGAGAGAGTTTACCACTTTCCATGCAGTAGCGAGTGCATAAAATTGATCTAATTCTTTAAAGCTTGGGTTTTGGTTCTTTGGACCATTCTGGGGGGGTGATTTTGTACTCTTGGTTATGTTCTTCCACTTTATTTCTCTCATCTTCGTCTAAAAGATCCCTAGAAAATGCGTCTGGGTTTGCCTTGATACAGTTCTGCAAAGCTACAAATGGATGCACACAATCTGCACCCTACAAAATAACGATGTATGAGTTAGCAATATGGTATAAATGAATAACAATACTTCAATGTTATGATGTTCACAGGTTTAGATCTGATCTGTCAGTGCCAAACATGTGGCACTGATGCAGAGGCAAGGGGCCCCACCACTTGATAGGTCTGTCTATTAATGTAGTGGAATTTGATCCAACAAAATGGTATGTTAACATCTGACTCCATTCTCATGACTGCTCATCTTACCTTCCCTGCCTAGTAAGAATATGTGATAGGTAAGGTGACAGATCCAACCAGGTCAATATTTGGCCTCAGAATCTCCTAGGTGGGCCCCCATCCATCTATATTTTGTGCCATGTGTACGGAGCAAGTAAATCAGACTTCACTGATCTAATTATTTCACATGTCAAAAACCATAAAACGTGTGAAGATCTACTTCCAATTAAAGAGTACCTATATAATTTTTGAAGTCTTCCATTAGAAGTCTTATTGCCTGATACAATCTTATCAAATATGTTATGTGGGACACCATATGCAATGCAGTATTGCAGTGACTACATGAGCTCACAAGTCACTAAATACACAAGTTGTACCACAAGAATCACCTAATTTGACCATCGTTACCTTTTCTTCGGCAGTGCTCTTAAGAAAGCAAACAAAAGCCTCTGAAAACTGGTTTCCACAAGGACCATTTCGCAATCCAGCTACACAAGGACAATCTAGTGCTTTCTGTGCTTTTGCATCAAGAGACTGAAAAATGAAGGTTTAGCTCAATGTGAAAGAAACTGCGTAGGAAAACATATAATTTCAAACAATAAAAAGTAGTTGCCACTACAAAACAAGTAAAGATTTAGCCCAAGTCTTGAAAGGGGACTAACCTCATTCTCATCGTCTCCAAATGCTGTAGCTTCTGTAAGTAACAGGAAAAGTAGTTACTAACAAGATCATGCATACTGAGTATATTTCTACATTTTATCTTCTATAATGTGCTCCATAGAAAAGACATGTTCTTATCAATCAGGAGCATCCAATGCTAGGACAATTCTTAAACAGTCCAGTGTGAAAATTGCACCAACAAAACAATCATGACCATATCCTTAAGAGCTTCACAACTTGGATGCCAAATAATAAAGCAAGTGAATATATCGGAAAAGGTCCAAACCAATCAACAGAATATTTCATAAACAAAACTCAGGCAGCAGAATACTGCAGAAAAGCAGGTCGATTATGATGAAAACCCCTATCTAGAATTGTCAGTTTGACTTTTTTTTTTTTTGAGAAGGTGCAATTTTATTGAAGAAAAAGAGAAGTAAAACAGGATTCACCCGGAAGGAGAATCACCAAAAACAGAACAAGAAAAATCAAACAGAAAACATACCAAAAAAAAAAAACTACAAAAAACCAACTCAAGACCCCATCATCATATAATACCACACCACACATTAACCCACTATGAATCATCGAACTCCTTTGAGATAGAAGCCCAATCCAAAAGAAACTCAAAAACCCGAACATAGAGGCAATCAAGAGACGAGACCCTGTTCTCAAAGATTCAGTTATTCCACTCGTTCCAAACCATCCAACAGCGGCCAGGAGGAACTGCCAAATAACCTAAGGAATATCACCTAACTCTCTAATCCACCATCCAGCAATAAGGTCTCTGAAGTTGTTTGGAAACACCCACGAGCTGTTCAGATGAGCAAGGAAGAAACTCCGGATTTTCCTCACCAACTGGCAATGGATGAAAAGATGATCCATGACTCACACAAGCACAAACTACATCTATTTTCCAAATTCCACTCTCTGCTCTTCAAGTGGTCCAGGGTAAGAATTTTATCCATAATAGAAATCCACAAAAACTTAATATTTGAAGGAATACCCAGAGTCCAGATGTTCTTACATTGAAAGTCCAAATAAGTACTTGTAGTCAACCCATCAAAAACGACTTAGTGGAGAATTTCCCTACCTTGGTAAGCTCACAAACCCACCTATCCCATTCCCCTGAAATAATCCTAAACTCCTCAAGGCGACCCATCAAACAGAGCCATTGCTCCCATTTAAATTCAGACTTATTCCACACTCCCTTCCCCTCTTAGATCAAAGTGATCAAAGAAGATGCTTTTGAATTCATCTTTTAAGGGGCTATTCCCACACCATAAGTCCTTCCAGAAATGAATATTCTCCCCCGAACCCAATTTGAACCTCACAAAACTGCTAAACTGCTACTTACCTTTGAGAATGGATTTCCACAGACCCGTCCTGTGCATTCCACCAACCTAACTAGGATCCCACATAGAATCACCCGCACTTAGCCACAATCACATTCCTCCACAAGCTCTCTCTCCTCCCCAAACTGCTTCAGCCATTTATCAAGGAGGGCCTGGTTATTCATTCTATGACTTCTAATGCCAACAAGCCCCCCTTTCTTCGTTGGCTGACACACCGACTTCTAATCCACGAGGTGGTACTTCTGCCCATCCTCAACATCATTCCAAAGAAAGTTTGTGAAACAAATCTCAATTCTTTGGCCGGTTTGACTTGAATTTTTGTTGAAATATAATAAATATATTAACTTATCCCTCTCCTACAACCTTAGGGTTTTAGGAGAGACTATTAATTGCTTTATTTAAGATGGTATCAGAGCAGGTTTTAGGTCGCAAGTTCAAATCCCCCCATGGACGCAATTATTCTCCTGGGCCTCGTGCCTAGCTCCCCATGTTCAATATCCAGTAGTGTCCCTCTTGAGGGGAAGCATTGAAATATAATAAGTATATTAACTTATCCCTTTCCTACAACCTTAGGGTTTTAGGAGAGATGGTTAATTGCTTTATTTAAGATGGTATCAGAGCAAGTTTGGTTGAGTTAAAATCCCGGTGGAAGTATTTTCCCTGAAGTAGTGTTGAATGCATGTGTACGCGTTGTGTAGACCCATGCCCAACTCCCCAAGTGTGTTCCCACGAGAGAACAATGTTCCTCCTAGGTGGGTGTTGAAATCATGGTTCAAAATATTGCACGATACAGGGCGTATCGCGCGATATGTATCGGTATCACAGCTTTGCGATACAAGACATATATATACTACGAAATATCAAGTGTTGAACAATTTCTTGCGATACGTATCGCGCGATACGCTTTCATCTCGCGATAAGTTGTTCAAAACAGCCTGTTTTTGGTTTAAATGGCCTTCAGGCATGCGATACAGGGAGTATTGCATGTCGCATCTCACAAACCTATATCCCCGTATCACAATTCATAAAGAAACCCTTAAAATCCCTTTTTTTTTGCAATTTCTGGCTTTACTTACCTTCTATAGACTAAATCTAAGACTCCATTTGAGTCTATTTCGTTTGAAAAAGGCGATTTGAGCCGGATCAAAGGATTGAACCCGAAACCCCAAATTTCGACAAAAGCTTCGGTAATCTCTCTATTTCTTCTCTATTGCTTGTGAATT
>JAOXJP010166920.1:0-12764 GCA_025762735.1 Platanus orientalis
ACAGCCATATCTTGATCCATTGTGATTTTGCAAAAGCTATTTGGATCTCTTTCATGGCTAAAACGTCATATTGTTGGGTCATGCATTCTCCCTTGATTGATCTTATTAATCAATGTTCTTTTGGTTTTTTGGGTCCCTGAGGGAAGTGTCTTTGGAGCTTGCTTTTTCATAGAGTGTGTTGGGGGATTTGGAAGCAAAGGAATAGAAGAATTGTTGAAGGTGTGTGAAAGTCCCCTTTGGACATTGCGGAGACTATTCTTCTTGAGGTGGCTTCTTGGGCCTTGGTGGCGAAAGAATTTCAATCCCACCAACTGTTGGTGGTTTATCATTAGCATTACCATTACTCAATTCTGCTGTATTTTCTGAATAATATAGTTGTTGGAATGTCTTCTTTAGAGATCAGGTTAAATCCACAATTGGGGTCTGGAATTGTCTGGACTTGTATTCATCTAATTCTAGTCTTTATTGTCAATTTTGTGGGCCTATTACCTGCAGGAATTAACAGCCCCATAGATTGCCCTGCATTAACCCACTTCTAAATTCTTATCTTTTCAACTCTTGGAGTAAAATGCATGTTTTAAATTAGCCAGCAAGTTTATTTCTTGTGGAATTAGCACTCTGGATCACTTTGCACCCCTTCCCCTCACATTAATCCATACAGACTACATCCCTATAACTAAGAACTATGTCCAATTTAGGGCTCAATATAAACTTCCCTTCCTGGCTTGCCTTTAATTACACACTTGACATTAATTTTAGAACTTGGAGATAGGTGATCTTGGGGGAAAGCTAGCCTCATGACTCATGAGCTGTTAATGCTGTTGATTCCCACTAGCAATTAACTAGGTGATACTTGGAAACCCACTTAGCCACCTGGTTTTTGCAATTGGTTTTACACAACAAAATGCTGTTAAAAATATTTATAAAAAAAAAAGGTATACCAACAAAATTTTAAGAGGAAAAAAAATGTCAAATTTGAGGTCTCTTTCCTCTCATCTCTCAACCCTCTTGATCACTTCCATCCCTGTTCTGATAAAGAATGACAGCCGATGGCCTTAAATCATCACAGCCTGATTCTGGCAAGCAAGATCAGCAGATTTATAGGAGCAGCAGAAATCCAATGCCAGAGATGCAATTCCTGCTAAATTGAAGCAAACTGACCAGCAGAAATGCCAAGCTACCAACAAATTTTGCTTCATGAACCTTATCATCACAATTCCAACATGAAAATACTGAATGCGACACGCAGTGGAGCAAAGTTGTCCATTATACTGCTCTCAAACTCTCTCCCAAACTCTAAATTAAATTCTAACACCTCTAATTTCTGGTATCTAAAACTGCTGATGAAGATTGTACCTCTGAGTAGCTTTCCAGTGATCTAGAGCAGCAGTTGGCTAGAACTTCCCACTTCCTAATGAGCAGAGGATCTTACTTGAACATGGAGAGAGAGAGAGAGAGAGAGAGAGAGAGAGGAGGGGAAGTGGTTTCTTTTTATTACTTTCATTATAAATTTTATGGTTGAACTGTATCACTGTTCAAAAAACCAGCTAGATAAAATGAATTTCCACATATTTGGTTGGAAGGTGCTAGTGAGCATTAAACGCATTAACTGCTTGTCAATAAATGCTGTGGCTGTCTTTCTATAAACTTGTGGTACATATTCTCATCAATCCAAACCATCCAATTTTGGTCACTGTTGCTTAGTCTATCTCACAAAATCATGCCAATTGGATTATACTGATAGTTGGAGCAAGTGCCCTATTTTGGGTTGTCAAATAAAGGCATAGGCATCAAAATCATGGTAAAAATGTATTAATCAGTCAGTTAGGACTGTCCAGTTAGTACCATTTTGAGGTTATGGGCCATCCATGAGTTGTGTTAACATTTTATTTATTTCCTCTTCAACTGATGTACTGTGGCTTGATCTTACAAACACTAGTTTAGCGCTTGTCCCTTCTGATAGCAATTGTTAAAGCACATGTTGTGGTATATTTGTAAGCTGTGGTGTTCATACACAAAAATGACTTACGAGATGGGTTTTGTTAAAATTTATTCTTCATTGTATGTTACACATTGGTAGTCAAATGACTGCAAAGACACTGAGCTCAGAATTGTCTTGGACATATGTTGATGCAGGATGTTACAGTCATTTTCAGACGGAGGGGAGGGGATGATCTTGTCCAAAGCCACATCCAGTGGATGAGAACTGTCCGGTCCTCCCCAGATGTCATTGAAATGACCTTTGTCCCTATCACAGCTCTCCTTGAAGGGGGGGTACCTGGAAAGGATCATCTCACTCGTGCTATTAGCCTCTATCTTGAATGTAAGACATCTAAAACACATAATATATTTCTCATTGATGTATTTGAGGTTCCCCAACATTTTTCTCTTTATGCTGCAAATGATTTCCCTCAAGCTGCACATCTGATTTTTTTCCCTTTGAAAATGATTTCACACAGACAAGCCTCCAATTGAGGAGCTGCGATATTTCCTAGAGTTTCAAATCCCTCGGATATGGGCCCCAGTGCAGGACAGGCTTCCTGGCCACCAAAGGAAGGAACCTGTTTGTCCTTCTTTGCAGTTCAGTATCATGGGGCAAAAGCTTTACGTTAGCCAAGAACAGGTATGTTCTTCTTGTGTCAAGTTCCAAGAGGCTTGGTAAAGACTTAGCTCCTCTATACTACTGCTTGTAAAAAAATGTTTGGTAATATCACCTACATTAGAGTGGAAGGAAATAATGAAGCCTTCCAACTTCCAGTGCTGTACATGTGTGGCATCTACCAATTAATGGATCCTTCCAAGCAGATGTCCTTGATTGAAAATGGACCCACTTAAGTGATTCTAGCCACCCAATCTGTTGCATTTTTCTGGATGCCCAGAAAAAAGAATGAGCAGTGACAGATAAATGTGTCAGATGGGTTATGATCATCCAGTAGGCTTGATTTCTGACCTAGAGATGTGGCCCATCGGATGTTTCTGATGTGTGTGCACGTGTTACTGTGACTTGTACAGCTGAAACAAGAAAGATGGCTTCATCTGGCCTCCTGTTTTATAAACATTGCTTGGTATAAAATTGCTTCTGTAGTCATTTTTTAAGTTAAAAACATTTTCCCATCTTTTGCTTACTATTTTGGCTTATGGAGAATGCAGGTATCAGTTGGGCGAAAGCCTGTAACAGGCCTAAGATTATGCTTGGAAGGAGCCAAGCAGAACCGACTCAGTATTCAGCTTCAACACTTGGTGTATCTTCCGAAGATCCTACAACCACACTGGGAGACCCATGTGGCAATTGGTGCACCCAAGTGGCAGGGACCAGAGGAGCAAGATAGCCGATGGTTTGAGCCAGTGAAGTGGAAGAACTTCTCCCATGTTAGCACAGCTCCTATTGAAAATAATGAGACCTTCATCAGTGATCTTTCTGGGGTGTACATAGTCACCGGTGCTCAGCTTGGAGTGTGGGATTTTGGGACAAGGAATGTCTTACACATGAAGCTTTTGTATTCTAAACTACCAGGCTGCACAATACGGAGATCCTTGTGGGACCATACCCCGGCCAGTCCAAATGACAAGTCAAAAAAAATGGTTGTATCCGGGCATACTACAAACACCGGTGACTCAAGCTCTGGTTCAAAAGAAGTTCCAGGCAACAAGTTGGCGAAAATTGTCAATATGTCTGAGATGAGCAAGGGGCCACAGGATTCCCCTGGTCATTGGCTGGTCACAGGTGGAAAGCTTGCAGTGGAAAAAGGGAAGATTGTTTTGAGAGTGAAATACTCATTACTGAATTACTGAGTTCTCTTAAATGATTTTATAGTAATGGCTGGCGTCGAGGGGATGTATTCCATTGGTATGGTTTTTGTTCATCATGCATGTAAATTGTGGCAGCTTGATGGACTGAACTGAGTGACATGAGCATGCAATCTTTGGTGAGTTTAGTTCATCTCATTCATCCAATAATGGTGCTGTTGTGTTGTATCAGAAATGAGAAATTCTTGTTGAAAATGTCCAGAGTGTCTTCACAAGTTAAGGGATTTTAATGGCACCTATTGAAATGATATATGCATGGCGGCAGATCAAGGCTAACGGCTGGGGGTTAGCATATTGATGATTTTGGCAGCAGAAGGATTTGAGGATGAGCACCTGTAATTTGTGGTTTAATGCTATTTTCCTGAGTAGATGGTTTGAGGGTTGATGTTCCACTGGTCCTTAGCATGTTCCTGTAGGTATAACAGTGGGCGATGGAGAGCGAGTCTGGGTCTAGTTCATACCTTTCCAGTACTTGATTCAAAGGGCCCACCTGGGCTTTTGCTGTAGGGCCAACATTGACAGTGGTAGCCGACTGTGTGTATGGTGGCATGGAGAGTTGCTGTGATGCATGTGAACTTGGTTGGAAACAAGACTAAGAATGTATATTCTCATTGTACAATTATGTGCCTTTCCATACCAAGGACCTGATTTAGTAGTTCACACAGATGAGTGAAGGACGTGGTGATGGGAAATCTGGTTTTTGTTTGTTGTTTGATGGTGGTTTATTAGCTGCTCTCGCAGTGGTGGGTGCCCAAACCTAAAAGCAGAACATTCAATGGTGACACAACCCAAGCCCGACCACAGGTTCTCATTACACAACCCAAGTGCAACTTTGGCTTGAGCCACGTTGAACTTGGATAACTTCAGTTCGATCGGGTTGGGGTTTTGATTGCTAGGCACTTCAAATACATTGGCAATAGAATAAGCAAGGTAAATATGAAATAATTGAACTCTGCACCTGTGTTTGGATCCTTATCAAGACTGCATTGACAAATTCCCTGCTTTGTCACCCCAATCCAACTTCCACGATCATTAAGTATTGAATGAAACCTACACCTTAGTCAAGTTTGAAGTCTAATGTGGATACATAGTCAACGTAACCCTAAATTATTCATTACCCATCAAACAGATGTATTTTCTAGTCTTGAGGACACAAGCACCCTGCGTGTGGGTGTGTATGGGTCTTTGGAATAAACGACTGGTGGTGAATTAGAATTTTACAGTTGAGAGAGATCATTCACGCTCTTGTTTAGAATTCAAGCTCCAATTTTAATGGAGTTTCTAATCCTTATTGGCCACAAGAGTAGGGAGAGAAGTGAGATATCCTTTGTTGCAAAGTATGACGGTCGGATACAAAATAAATTAGGTAATTCCCAATGAAGATTAAGAAAAATCTCGAGTTATGGAAGTTCCGATGCAAGGTTGTTTGCATAAACATAGGGCACTTACGGTCATAGAACTTGGTTTCCAAATTCACTAAGCCTGCCAACAAAATGTGAACTGGTTCACTGCTACCCAGCCACAAGTCTGTCACATTGGTTGAAAATTGTATCGGATCTGAGAGAAGTAAACCCATTAAATTCAGATAAATTTCTTGCCAAAAAAATGATGAAGAATTAAAAGAGCACCAACCCCTCTTTCGAAATTAAAATAGACACCAGGTAAAACTCAAACAATACTTATATGAACTCCAATATGATACAAGAAAATAAACAAAAAAATCAAAGAAGGAAGAAAAACCACTTCAAGGGTAGGGACCTCCACTTTTCTCCAATCTTCCTTACTCAAACCTATGCGTGCCTTGCAATTTAAAGAAAAATGAGAATGATTGTCTGTGTTGACACAGACCTTTATAATCGTGCATTGATTGACACATGATGGGTTTTTGAATTTGGTCTCTTTTTGGACACCTACCTTATCATCTGAGCACACTTTTTAGGACGTTTAATCCGAAACACTACACATGTCAGCCTATCATTACCATATACGCTACAGACATTGTTTTCATCACAAAACATTTTTTTTTTCAAAGAAATATTCTCACAGCTTACGCCTATTCAAGTTTCCAAAATAAATACAACTAAATGGAAAGATAAAAATAAAATAACCATAAATAAAGAAAAATTGCAATAAGAATCCTATCATTCTCCTCTAAAAGCACAATCTTTGAACGAAATCATAAAACAAGATCTCTGAACTATCTATAATAGTTTCAACCACATGATCATGATCATTTCTTTAACATTTTTCTCTTCATCGTCATCAAGCCAATTCTGTTCAATAAGAAATAATGTTTAACCTTATATTGATGGCGTCGACTAAATTTTTTATCGCAATTAAAACATAACCCCCTCCTACAATATTCATCCATCTCTGTTGGTGAGGGTCATACGATGATTATGCTGTTTGTTGTAGAAGATTGATTTGGAGCCGTTATTGGTGTATGTGTAGTAACAACTGAACGTAGTGCAGCATTTGAAGTAATGAATTTTCTCATATTAGCATGCGTTAGATGTTGAGATATATTTAATTTATTTTCAACTTTGCATGAAAGATTAACAATCTCAATCAATGAATTTGATTCCTAGATTTTTACCTCGCTATAGATATCATTTTAAAGACTGTTGACAAAACAATCTATCATGAATGGCTTAAATAACTCAATCATGAGATTTACTAAACGTTTGAATTCCTCTTGGTTAGGGCTGTCAATGATTTGATGGTAGATGCATGGTGCGAATCTATTAGAACATTTAAATATGTTTAACTAATTCTTAAATCTACTATTCAATGTTGATGTTAATGTGAATAAGGAAGACAAGACCTTTTTTGCTACTTTACCTCACTTCATAATTCATACTACAACTTGGTGACAACATTATTGTTCAATAAAGATATAGTAAGTTGGGAAGAAATGGTAAAATACAATGTTTTTTTACTACAGGAATATAACCACATCAAGAGGGATTTCTCAAAATGTAATGACAGTCCTAGTACAATAGTGAAAAATGAAAATGAAGAATGCATTAGAGATGTTTTCACAATCTCCAAAAGTATATGCAATTTTCTTATGATGAATGGATACTAAATTTAAGTTGTTTTGTTCATATATACTCTAAGAAAAAATATTTTTAAAAGTCCCAAGAAAAGAAGACAATTGTCTCTTTGGGTGATGGGCCCACTTGTGATATTACAAATGTTGGAATGGTGAAGATCAATATGTTCACTATAATGATTTGTACTTTAGGTGGTATGACATGTTTTACAAATGTAAAAGAATTTAATAAGTTTATACCAGTTGGATTCTATGGGTTGCATGATTTAATTGCATATGGAGCCATGAAAATCACATGTGATTGTTTAGTCTTGATGAAGAGAGAAAAGTGTGATGTTTTATATTGTTTAATTGAGAATATTGTGATTGATAGTATTCCTTTAATCTTGATGGAGATAATGGTGATAAGTAAAAAAAAAAATGCTTTTGTAAGGTCTTTTTCATAATTGGGATAAAGGAATGTATTATAGGTTTTCAGATAGTAGATAATGGTGAGACAGTTACTACAATTAGAGAAACAAATCAAGGTCTCTCTAGATAGTAGACGATAGTGAGACAGTTCCTAACTTATATTTGAATAACAATTCCTAAATACATATAAAAAAATAAATGAGAAAGTCATTGTATATTTTTTGTCCATTATGTTAGTTATGTCATATACATTGGAAATGATGTGGGAATGATTAAGTTATACAATTAGTTTAGTAAACAGGCTTCAAAATAGTGTAAGATGAGATTAATACAGAGTTATGAAATATATGTTGAATACAAATTAAGGATTAGTGATTATGTTTTAGTTTACAAAAGAAGGATAGTATCTAGTTATGTCTTATAGTGGGGTGAAGGTCATTAGTTGTTGAAGTGTGAAACAATCATGTACCATAGACTCTACAACATGAGAAGAATATGATGCACCTTAAGAAGTTGCATATAAAAGGTTTAAGCTATATTGGTTTCACAGAATTTGGTGTAATTCCCTTAGATTGATCACTTATGATATAATCAGGTGAAATTGGTTTCACTAGCATTACTTCCTTAGATAATCATGTACACCTATGACTAAGGTGTTACAAAAAGGCATTGAATACACACATTGACTAGATGGATATTCAACTAGTAAGTGATTGGTTTTGAGGATAAGTGGGAGATTGTTGGCAAAATGTGTCTTGACAAAATCATTCACATAAAATATAGGTATGTTTGATTATTTATTTAAATTAATAAGAACTTTTTATTACATCATCACATGTGTTAGTTTATTAATATGGGTAATTGTTTTATTTTACAAGATGAGATAAATGGTCCTTAGATAACATAGTAAGATTTCAAATGCATTGAAACGTGTAGAGAGATTTGATAATCTAATTCTTGTAAACTTGAAACTTTACAATTGTAGGTGATGCTAGACATATCACTTATAAGGTTGCTACATGTAGAGCTTCCATATGATAGAGTGATATAATCTTAATTACTAGAGTGAGACTTTAAGCTTACATGTAGGTGCATTATATAAATGCATTATAAGGATCCATTATGAACACACTTGGTAAAACATCACTATCAAGACAAGTGTTGTTCATATTTACAAATTTATCCTTAGACTTGAAAGGTTTGTTCTCTAAGTTGTCCTGTTAGTTATTTTGAGCTACCAACCAATGATACCTAATTGGGGGCTATAGTATGAATAGTTTGGATAACCTACATGTTATTTAAGAGGAAGCAATGTCCAACAATGAATCAACTATCCTTAAATGAGACAATATTCAATTTAAGAAATACATGATTTGATTGGACAAGAAGAATATGACTTGTGGTATTTGATAAAAAGTTTGTCAAATAACTTAAAAATTAAATTATTATGTACATAAAATTATTAAATAAATATTTCAAAAATACATTCAATTCATTAAGTTCCTAATGATAATGTTTTAATAACCAAAGGGTAATAGTGATTATTATATCATCCTAAGGGTCATTATAGGATAAAGTGTGTCGTAAGGACATCTTTGTGAAATATTTGTATAGAAAGACCTCATTGTTATTTTCTTATCTTTATGAGGTTAATTGCAATATGTTATAAGGGTTATTACAATTAATGGTCTACTTGTTTATAATTAATAATAGATAACGTATGTGCCCCATAAGCTAAGGTTAAGAATCCCATAAGGATTTCACAATGCCTATAGTTACTTTGAATTCTAAAAAACTCTATAAATAGAGTTACTCATGTTGAAAATGAGTCTTGTAACTTTTCTGAACATGAGAGAAGCATAGAGAGCTTTACAGCAAGTGTGGATGCTTTAGAGATCGGGTCGGATTATCGTCTTGTGTTCCGGTTTAGTTGTTAGGGTATTCTTGTTAATCTTCCTTAATTTAAATCCCAATATTTCATATAGTGATTATAAGAGAATATTTGTTCATAGTCTGAATTTTTTATGAAAATTAATCAAAAATAAATTTTTTTCTTAGAATTGAAACAACAATTCCACCATGCCAACAAAGTTAATAAGATGGATTACAACTACGTTAATTTACACTCTTTATACCATCTTAACTCATTCCAACAAAAATTTTGTATGTCAAAGATATTTTTCCTTTTAAGCTTTAGGAGTTTGGGTATTTATCATATTTATGAAAATTTTGTTCATCTTTCCTAATTGATGCATTTTTTTTTTCACTAGCCATGTTTTTTAACTTTCAAGAGATGTGATTTAATTTAGGACTTATATCTAGTTTCATATCTTTATCTATTTTGAGAAAAATATCTATAGGGGCTCACCCAACTCGCAGTAGGGTCAAGGGATGCATGGGTCTTTTTTTTGGGTAGCTCCATGGGACCATTGATTACTACAACCTTGTGCAGGACTTGCAACACAATGAGAGAGGCTCGAACCTAAGGATGTCAATGAGTAAAGCATTGCTTAGCTTGGCTCAGACTTATCACACAAGGATCGAGCTTAGGCTCAAGCTTAGCTTAGGTTCATCATGAGCCTGAGGTGTCGAACTTAGGCTTGGTTCATTAAAATTGAGGCAAGCTCATCCCGCCAAGACAAAGTCTATTGATCCAGGCTTGAATCTTCAAGCCCAATAGCCTATGAGCCAAACTACTACTTAAGGCTGAAGATATTGAAAAAGGCCAACAGCTCAACATGTATAAACTTGATCTTCTTAATCTTGGGTAGCATCTCTTAAGCTTTCTTATCTTAGCTTACAACTAAAGATAAAGAGAGAGTATGGCATGGAGAAAGAGGGTCTTTTGGAGGTTTGTGACCATGAAGTAGAAAGGGAGGTGGTTCTCTATTTGTACAATTTTGGTGGGTTTTTATCTAAAGAAATGGGAGTAAATAAGAGAGTGTGTTTGATCAAAAGTGGAATGATTGAATTATTGAAGTGATGTGGTTGGGTGGTTTTAGGAAATGAGAGTTAGTGAGCCAAAATTTGCATAATCTTTGGCTAGTGATAAGGCATGATTTGATAACATTCAATTTTTGATTTGAAACTACAAAGGTTGGTCGGATGGTCATGATTTGATATGACATGGTAAAGGTTTAGGAGTGGACTTCAGGGTTGTGATCATTATCTTAAGATTTTGTGGCATGTTGAATCCATCGACGGTGTCTAATTAATCATCCAAATTATATTTTGTTCAAAATTTTGAAAGATTATAAATTTAAGGCCAAGAGTCACCAAAACTTGATATATTGAATTTAAACAATCATATCCTTTATTCTAGGATTTTGAGCTGTTCTGAATGCATCTGTGATATTAGATTGGTAATCCGATGTATATTTTACTTAGATTTTAAAAGATTCTAAATCGATGTATAAGATTCATTGAAACTTAATATGATGGATTTTGACGATCAAATATTTTATTTTAGGGTTTTGAATTGCTATGAACACGTCCATGATATCAATTGGATGTCCGATATTTGTACAATAAGATTTATGGGTCCACCTTTGATAAAGGATAAAATCGTAATTTTCAACCTAAACATGACTAAACTCAAGAAAACCATTTAGAAGACTCAAAGATTAGAGAAAAATATAAGAAGATGAAGAAGTAGGTCCACAAAGATCTTAAAAAAGAATTGAGAGATTAGAGTGCCAAATTAGGAAAATATGGTAATGATCTAAGTGTGAGAGGTCATCTAATTGCCTTGGTCTCCTAGGATGCCCAAGATCTATTACAGAGAGTTTTGATGCCCATTGAAAGAAGTCTCTGGACCCCGGGTCAAAATTAGGTGCTAAGAGAAAAAATGTGGCAGTCATAGTATGAACATAAGCAATACATTAGAGATGTTTTCACAGCCTCCAAAGGTATATGCACTTTTCTCATGAGAAGAAGATATTAAATTTAAGTTGTCATGTTTATATATGCTCTAAGAAAGAATATTTTGATATGTTCTAAGAGAAAAAGACAAGTGTTATCTCTTTGGGTGATGGGTTTAGTTGTGACGTCACTCGTGTTGGAATGATAAATATCAGGATGTTTAATTGAATGGTCTGTACTCTGAGTGGTGAAGGGAGAGAAGGGTGATAGTTTATATTGTCTAACTGGGAATACTGTAATTGATGGTTTTCTTTTGACCTCGATTGAGAGTTGAAACAAGGACACAAAGTAATATGTGCTTTTATAAGGCTCTCTCACAATTTGGGATAAAGGTGGGTATTATAGGTTTTTAAGTAACAAACGATGGTGAGACAGTTCCTATTATTGGAGGGGACAGATCGATGTCTCTATCTCAGGGCAGTTTACACATATGCATTGGTCATGTTATGATCAAGTTGGATGGGTTTAAGACTGAATTGATTAAATGGTGTTTGTAATGGTTGTTCTTTAAAGCTAACCTTTTTTTTCCGGTGATAATAAACAGGCTACAATTCAAGTACGAGGTGAAGGTGTGTTCTAGGTATATGTGGCATAAAGTTTACTAAGAAGGAAAAATGGATAGTTATCCATGGTGGTTTTGGAAGGTGAGCCAAGGTACAGTGTTGTGTACGGGACACACATTTTGTGTCTTGGCATTGATACAAGTGGAGTATACTACGATGAATATCTTCAAAGTGTTTGCAAAACAAGCTAAAGTGAAGAATGTTGTATTTATCTTATTTCTTAGCCATGGGATTGATGGGCAATCCAAAATGTAAGTTGGTTTCCTTCTTAAAGGAGTATTTTATATAAATGAGAGGGTTCTCTATTTGAAATAGTTTCTCAAGAAGGAGAGGTGATTGTTTTGACTTTTCTTCTTTAGGATTTTATCTAGGGTGAAAAAAAACGTTTTCCTTGGATTGTAAGAGAATGTGAGAAATGTGTTCTTCAAGGTTTAGAGAGAGAGAGAGAGAGTTACGGGTATAATGGGTTCTGATTTTTTGGGGGGCTTAGGTTTGAGATGAGACAATGAGAGAATCTATTCTATTATAACTTGTATTTTTCTAGTTTATAGTGAAGAATAAACAACACTCATAAATTTAGGCATCTTAGCCGAATCACGTAAAAATCCTTGTATTGTATATTTATTAATTTCTTTTCTATTATGGTATTCTTTATTGCATAAATCGTAAGTGGTTTAGATCCGTATCACATCACTTGGAATATCAAAGTTGTTTTCACTATGCCAATTAAGGTAATAAGATGGGTTACATTCTTAATGATGTCTTGACTCATTTCAATTTAAGTTTTTGTATGTCAAAGAGATTTTTTCTTATAAGCTGTAGGAGCTTGGGTATTTATCATGTTTGTGAAATTTTTCTTCATCTTTCTTAATCTTTTTGTTCTTTTTCTAACAATGTTTTTTTAAGTTTTAAGAGAGTTGATTTAATTTAGGACTTATATCTAGTTCCATATCTTTATCTATTTTGAGAAAAATATCTAGAGGAGCTCACCCAGCACACAATAGGGC
>JAOXJP010166931.1:0-12764 GCA_025762735.1 Platanus orientalis
TCTCTCTATATATATATATATATAGATATATATATATGGGTCATAAAAGTTGGAAACAATAAGTGAATTTGAAACTAATAAACAACAAAAGCTTCATATGACAGGAACAGAAGGATATCCACACAATACCTCAATGGCAAAGCACAAAACATTTGAATTTATTCCACGTGCAGCATCTGCAGTAGCTTGTACACAAGTAATATTGTCCTCCGAGGAGATGGTTGTTTTTTCACCAATAGACTCTACAAGTTGTGAGCCACTACAATATCAGCTCCATCTTTCGCAATGGCAGTGGCTTCATCTTGGTTGAAAGCATATGGTGTTGTCGACAGAACCAATCTGTGTTTTCCAATCAGCCCAACCTCCAAGCAACCAAAAGGTAAAAATAATAACAATTATAGTAAAACAACAAATAAAATAAATAAGAAGGCAAAGTCCGAGATCTAAACAGCAACATAAACAATTGTAATGTGTCTATATTCATAAAAAAAATTGTAATGTGCCTATGCATAAAATACAATGACAAGAATCTTTTTGAGACCTACCCGTATCCCATTCATGTCTCTTCTAGGAATATGAAACTGAATTAATTGGTATTGTGCAAACCATATGGTTGTTAGGTCTTTAAAAGGGAACTTGGGTTTAACTCTGACAAGACCGATTTTGTGACCATTCAGGCCAAAACTTGGTTAGATAATCAAGTTCCCAGTCTAAATTGATCTTTCATGTTTGCACTCCATCCATACTTCGAAGTCACCACCACACAGGCTGTTATCCAAACAGTTGTTTAACTTTACATCCTCTATTTACATCATCTACATTATCACTAGAAAGAGCACCCTTTTTTGTTACTAACACATCAGGAGCATTAAAAGAAAGTATAGATGTTTTCCTCCACAAGGTCTATTAGTTAAATGTAAAGTTCCAATGTCGACATCATTGTGCAGCGATTCATCTCACAAGAATTGGTTTACACATGGTATCTGAATGGATAAGTGACAAGATCCAAAATGCTATAAAACCAATTCAAAGAGATCTAACTGGGGGTTGAAAACAGATGAAACCCCTGAAGTACATAGGGAGTATGGATACTTAGACAAATGGGTTAGTTCTCTTGAGGAGAAGTATACTGGCTTTTGGATGCTTGTTTTGGGAAAAGGCCGTCTTAGGCAGGTGAAGAAGGCGGAAGCCCAAAAAAAAAAAGGAACAACAAAAAAAAGAGAAAAATAAAGAAAAAAAGTCCAAAAAGATCAATTTTCAGCTTCTTAAATGTTAAACTAAGCCACTTCCTCAAAGTCTTGTCATATAAAAATCCAGTCAAGAAGACAATAGCACACCAAAGAAATCAGACCTAAACTTGAGTGCTTATCATTAAAACACTCTTTCACTTGTGGAAATTTTATGTAACATGTTTCAGTTTTCGGTTCACGTCACTTGATTTTCCATTGAGTTCATGGACGACTATGTCAAGTTGAGCTTGGGTTCTGGCCCAAAGGTATTTCAGTTCGAAAAGTGTGGTCCATTAGTAGACAGATTGCCCAAGAGAGATGCTCAGTGCATTTAGAGTCTATACGCATAAGACACATGACTAGCCAATTTAGTTTGCCCTACCAAGGTTCAACATGCACAAACTTAGATGACCCTTACAAACATATCTTAAACAAGTGAAGGTAGACCACTCTCTTGTTCGTCTCTAATCTGGTAACTGAAAATTTTTTCCATATTAGCAGAGAAAATGTTCCAAAAGAATTCTAAACTTCCCTTTACCTCCAAACCCCGTCCTCCTCCTGAGAGGCCAAATATCAAACATCTAGGAAACACCCATTTCACGATGACAATAACACTTCTTGGTACAAAAGGATGGTCTATAAAATGGATGGTTGTAGGCCTATGGTCACTTATCCAATCGAAACCCAAAAAATGCATGCTTACCAGGTAGAACAACCAGATGTTTAGTGCTCGAGCATATAGCTCAATAACCACACATGTTGCACATCAGCCATGATGCATGGCACCTCATGGTTGAGTTGTTCTTCAAACCTAGTGGTTCAGATGGATGAGAGTGGAGGTTAGTATACACCTCTTGGTTGGATAACACTCATATGAGGGACCCTATCTCCATCCTAACAAAAATGAAAACCGATAAAGCAAGCCCATTCTATGCGTTCAACACATGAAGGAAATGAAGAGAAAAAAAAAGTGAGACAGCTTCAGTTCTTTTCCTTTTAGGTACAGAACCACCCAAACCCATACATAAGGTTATGTAGAATGGAGGAATCTTTCCCTATGAATGGTTGATTAGGTTGTTGCACATCTGATTTCTTTTCCAACAATACAATCCTCTGCACACAAGATAGACTCGTAAGGAAATCGTCAGTTTTCTTGTTGCAGATTTGATTTTTTTTCCTTTGAGAGGGGTTGAAGCCTTGTGCCAGATGGTAGGCTTACAAAGGCAGGATGGAAGAGATTAACGACTTCAGATAAATAATTTCCATCACTCTGGCCTACGAAGGATCGCAAAAGATGGCTAGATGCATCAACAATGATTCTTGTAGCGAAATCTCTCACCAACCACAACAAACACTAATGTTAAACCCTCAAATGAAAAAGCCAAAAGAACGCTAGAGAGAGATCGAAGAAACGTTACAAGTGAAATGAAACGAATCCTAAGAATTACAATCTTATAATCTCATCCATCCTTTCATTTCTCCAGAAAGAAACGCTAGCGTGAGAGAGAGAGAGAGAGAGAGAGAGAAAGAGAGAGAGAGAAAGAGTTGGACAGCGAAAAGGGTTTTTTTTCGGAGGAGAAAGAGGGAGTGAAAGCAAGAAATGAGAAGGAACCCGCGAATAGAGGCGTACCCTGAATAGTTTTGACAAAAGATGTGGTGGGCTCTTACATGTGGTTAATGGGCTGGGATTAGGTACGGAAATTTGCTTTTCCTGATGTATTAGGATGACATCAGGGGTCTGAGTAGCTGTACCTAAAAGTGACTTTCACTTTTTAGAGGGTGCATATCACTTTTCAGCACTGATGTGTCCACCCCCTAATGCCATCCTAATATGTCAGGAAAAGTAGATTTCCCTATATATCTTTTCCGGTGGTTAATAGTTTCTAATCCGTATTTTCATAACATTTTCTAAATCAAATGCTGTTAAAAGATATATCAATGGCGTTCAAGACTTGAATGTCATAAAAGCCAATACTTTTATGGCATTCATTTTATGAATGTCAAGAATGTGATGTCATAGATACTAGATTTTCTTGTAGTGAAAACAAGCTCCAAAGCAATGACACGATAAGTTCAGATAAATCCTTATTGGCAATGGATCTACATCCAACGATGGAGACATATTTATTTACTCCAAGCCCAGAGGAGAGTCATGTGTGATCATTAGTATTTACATGGATGATATGCTCATCTTCGAGACTGATGAATGTTGTGTCAATGACACAAAGAGGTTCATATCATTCATGTTTAATATGAAGGATCTAAGGATTGTTGAAGTGATTCTAGGGATCAAAATCAATCAAGATGATAAATGGATCGTGATCTTACAATCCAACTATATTGGAAAGGTTCTCAAGAAGTTTAAAATGCTTGAAACTAATCTACCACCAATCCTAATGAATAACAACCTCAAGTTGATGAACAACAAAGGCACTCGAGTATCTCAATATAGATACTCGCATATCATCAGCTATCTAATGTACGCCAAGTATTGCAACAGGTTTGACATCGCCTTTATAGTAGGAATGCTTAGTAAATACACTAGCAATCTAAGGAGTATGCATTGGAATGCATTTTATACAATTCTATGGTATCTGAAAGGAACTTTAAACTATGGAATACGCTATGACAAGTATTCTATTATTGTTAAAGGACACAATGATGCTACCTGAAACTCAGATCCAGATGATTTAAAATCAGTGATTGCTTGAATTTTTACATTAGCATGAGGTGTGATCTCTTGAAAATCCAAAAGATAAACATGTTTAACTCATTCATCAATAGAGTCAGAATTTGTAACCCTATTTTCGATAAGAGAAGAGGTAGAGTGGTTAAGAAATGTCTTGGTAGATGTACCAATATGGAACAAGCATATGCCGACCTTCACCATCAACTATGATAATCAAGTTGCTATATTCAAAGCAGACAACGAGAATTATAATGGAAAATCCAAGATCGTACACCTGAAGCATAATCATGTGAAGCGTCTTATCACTAATAGCATTATGACCACACAATATGTGAAGTCTAAAGAGAAATTGGTAGGCTCGTTGTCGAAAAGCCTGGGTAAGGAGTTAACCTCCGCTACATTAAGGGGAATGGGGCTTGAAATCCCATAAGGTGTATTTTGATCAAACACCCAACTTGATTGCTAAAGCTTCAATAGGAAACCAACCTGATTGCTCAAGGTTTAATTAGAAAACATGTCAAATCATCATCCACTTGAAAGCATAATTTTTATCGATGAAATGTCCATTCATATGGTGATCCTACAAATGGTTTTCTTATAGATGAAATGTGTGTAGTTTTAATATAAGGTATTTCCTGTATAACATGTACTTGTTATCAGTGAGAGTTCCTCAAGGATGATGAAGGATGAAAATGCAATTTTCTTAATAAGTTTTATAGACCCAACTGGGTTAGGGCTTGCGAAAGCTCTTGATAGAAAGACTCATCTATCTGGGTGTGGAAGCTAGTCACTTTCTATGAAACCCAGGTTGTCTCTAGAGCATTTAAGTAAACCGGGGTAAAGTAAGACCATTAAATATTAATCTAATTGTGATAATGAGTAAAGTCTTGCTAGGAGGACTACACGTGTGACAAGCTTTGGCTGTCATAAAACTCAATTCAAAGATTTAACTATTGACATAAATTCAGACATGCTAAAGCATGTTTACACTATGCAAGGGTTCAAGGCTGATGTCACATTTTTTTATGCGTGGGGACCTCATTTAAAGCCCGTTATAAACACTAAATAATCATTTAAAATATGTAGGGGATTGTTGAAATATTTTAACAATTATAAGGCCTACGAAATGCCCTGTTTTACAAAACAATCTCAGACCTCTCTCTTCCTCTCCTATTGCATTCCTTTTTGGTTAAAGCCTGGGAGAAATAAATAGGCCACTTGATAAAGCCTGATTCTTTCCTTTTTGAGCTATAAAACCTCCTTTCATCCTCACCAACCTAATGATATTCCAAAATCGAGAAAACCTTGGTCTCTACATGTTGTGCCCCTAATGTCTCCGATGCTGAACCAGTCAACAAGGTTAATCGTGTTATATGTAGCTAGGTGAATGACTTGGGAGCTGGCAATTATGCCTTTCTCCCTCTCTATATATATATGGTGAACATGGGTGTAAGAGTATAGTGGTTGTTGAAGAGAGTTTGAAGGAAGAGTGAAGGAAGAGCTGTGTCATACTAGAGAAATGTCTCTAAAGGAAAGTGAGTTGAGCTCTTGCACCTTCACCTAGCGGCCTTCACAAAGTTCCTCCCTCTTACTCATTCTCTCATATTTCATCATAATCTCCATTGCCTTCTTACATCTTGACTGTTGAGAACTCGGCTTCTGCCCTGAGGTTTCCATCCTTCAGTTATATAGAGATTATAATCTCTTTTGAGAGATTTGTGTATCTCAAATAGTTGAGTTGGCTCGATTCTTGGTGTTATGAAAATACGCGACGCATCTTGAGCATATTATTGATTCAGGCACTAACGGAAACGTTACGCTACCAAAATTTTGATAAACTAACAAGATACCAGGCCTTAAGTAATGGTAAAGGCTTATTCGTCTTTGTCTGAGAGTGCAACTCCATTGAGAGACCAAGGTTCTACCCAACCGAGATTGTATCCTGGAGTTAGCTTAATTGCATCTCTTACACTACATTAAGAGGCCTCAACTATCTTTAAGAAATGCGAATACGACACCTTTTCAGTCTTGTGTACCGATTGACTATTCGAGTACGCAATTCGTATGAGCGCAATTAACATTATGCTAATGAGCAATTTTGTGCATGATTGAATTGTGCACGATTGTTCAAGTATTTTGTGTAATTGTCCCAGCATCCCGAAAATCAATATATGGCAGTAGCAGAAAATGACAACATAGATGCAAAAGCGGAAGTGGAAGTAGACGTTAAGGTGGGTTTCCATCTCTATACAACTTCTTTTCTCCTAAATTCATTCTTTTCACATCTTTGATTCAACTAATGATCCTGAAAAATAATAGAGGAGGGGGAAGTTTTGATGCTTGATTATCAATCCTTGAGCCGATATATGCATCAGCCATCTAGCCATTGAGCATCAACATTACCATACGATTGTGGGCCGAAGAAACAAATACGTCCGTATAAAAAAGAAGCTTTATAAAGGAGTGTGGCAAAGGCATTGGGGTAAGAGCATTCACATTTGGTTAGGCATATTTTATCTATTTTGCCTCTTAAAAATGATACTTTTACTATTTTAGATAATTTTTTTACATAAGGCCATACATCCGATTTTCTATTTTAGACAACTTTTAAAAGTAATCTGTTTAAATATTATTTATTAACTGACAATTTTCAGAGATATTTCTAGGTCTTGCTAACCGTCACACAAAAGAGAACAAAAAAATAGTTTTAAAATTATACCTAATGCTACAGTCATTAGCTACTTTTAGCTAGTAACTGTAGCAACAAGCATATTTTTAAGCGAAAATGCATAACCGGATGTAGGCTCTTTTTAGTGAATTTCACGATTTTCACTCACTACTTTAGCGAAAAAGCTATTTTACATAACCGGATGCAAATGCTCTAAGTGGGTAGCTGAGATTAGACTCTCAACGAACACGATGAGAGTTTGGTTAGGGACATATGTTGCGGCCGAAGTAATAGAATTTGCATACGATTGTGCGGCATATAAGTTATGTGGTGAATTTTCCTGGGAAGTAATTGCTACTTACAGGAGCTCTTTGTTGTTTTCACTTGCCTAAGATTATGGAATCTAGCTTAATATCTAGGGTATGTGGTAGAGTATGATAAAGGTATTGGCCTCCTAAGTCAAACTTCAAGGAGCCTTCATGCCAACTTGTTTGATGTCCTTACAAAATCAAAGTGCAACTTCCCTACACAAATGATGAAAGGTCAACCAAAACACCATAATTATTTTAGGGATGGGTAGCAATGGGCGGTGTGACCGGTTTCAGGTAAGAGGTAAGACTTGATATGAATGTGAACTGGGTTGGGATTAACTGGGGCCAGGATGTGGCAGTTCGGAGTCAACCTGACATATACCCTTGTTAGGTCCTAACACAACTCGACTATCAGGTTAGGCCGCTGAACAAGGGGTTCTATCAGAACCAGAATGGACTTTAGGTCAAATAATGGAACCTCTCCTCAGTCAGCTGGCTGAAACCAGAACTTTGATGGGGTTAGTCGAACTGTGGGATGACCTACCAAAGTTGCATTCACAAGCCAAACTGAAGCTAGAAAAAAGTAAATAAATTATAAATATTGGGTAAGTTTGTAGGGTTGAAAACTTACTTGCATCCCTCAAGTTAGTAATTGAGAGCATCAGCATCGCCAGTGTAGATCATGTTCACATAGTCATTCCATTCCAACGCCTTCTCATTCTCCCGCACGAAGCTCGTCCTGTACTTCACAAACAGGCTTGGGCTCACCCCCTTTAGATAAACTGCCTTTTTTTTTTCAGGAGGTTGGTTAAAAGGAGCGTTGTGCAACATCCTTAAGACGCTCCAGCAATTCAACAGGCACACCATGGTTGACCACCTGAAAGAAATTACAAAGGAGGTAGGAGGAAGGAAGAAAACTACTGGAATTATGAGCATTAGATAAACTAAAATGGGTTTTATTTAAATAAGGGTAATTTTGGAATTAAATGAAATGGATTTTATTGTTAAAAAAAATGATTTAAACTGATGGCATTGAGGTAAAATCACCCACATGCTAAATTATGTAACCAGAATATGTCTAACAAAGGGTTTTTTGTAATTATTAATAGAAGATGGGGAGACTATATATTGCCAGATAGTTCACTACCTTGATTTAAATTCACCGAAACTTTTGGGGTTCAAATTACTCACAAAAAATGGGGGTTTTTATTAAATAAATTAATGAATAATCAAACAAGATGCCAAAAAAAAATCTTTAGAAAAATAAATAAATAAAAAGTTGATACAAATTAGCATTAAATAAAGTAAGAAAATGAATAAAAAAATAAAAATACATTAGACAATCAAGAATATGGTTTTGGAAAACAGCTACTATTTTAGAAACCCTAACACAACCCAACTATTAAAAAAAGGCATTCAAAGGTTCCTGTTGCAGCTTACTAACACCAACGCCTTGGCTTCACTCTGGTGGAGTGAACGATGACTGACTAGGGAAAGAATGAGAAAAACAAGTTAATCCCTTGTTGGTGTAGATATAATCTCGGTTTAAAGGGGAAGCTGACAAGGCAATCTAATCAAATCAAGTACAAGGGGCTATAGGATTATTGCATGTGGCCATACCTACTCAAAATGATCTGATGCCATATGCGGATAAATATTATCCATGAAAGTGTCTGCAACAACAAAATTGTGAGATAAAACTCAGACCAGGTTTCTTAAGTTGACACATGATCATTTCCCCAAGCTTAAATCAAATCATAGTTAAGGCCTAAGATGATTATCAGATTCCTACTCATGCAGTGGTATACAGTTTGAATAAGATAAGGGCTCGAAAGTCCAGATAAACTCAAACTCTATGAAGCTGTTATGATAAGGGTCCTCATGTAAATCATCAGTGTAGGATGGGTATCATGTCATTTTGTAATCATCCACGATCTCAATTAAGTAAGAAAAATAAAGCTTAATCCTTAAAAATAAGAGAGATAAGGGCTACATAACTACTTCATGATCTCTATAAATATAAGGTCCTGCAGAAGAATCAAGGACAACTGATCTTTTTCTAAACACAAATCAAGAAAGCAACAAGAAGAACTTTGGAAGGTTAGCAAGTGTAGGGGAAGGAGAAAATCAAGGATGTCTTTAGAAAGGTGATATTGTAATCTTGTATGCGATACACCAAAAATATCATAAAACTTATTTCTTTGTTTTACATGTCTTCTTGTAAACCTTAATCAGAAGTGTTCTACCTCCCTTCTATAAAGAAGATATAATTAACATGTTTGATTGAAGAACTCGGATAAGTGTAAATCCCCCTAACATATATAAATAAAACCATTCCAAACAAATAGATAATTTATCATATCCAAAATTTGATGTGTACAACTTTCTCGGTGTGTTAGGCATCCCCGGTGGTGGGTTTCACCACTCTATCGCCGGTGACAGTGGGTGAAAAGGGGAAGAAAGATAGGTAGGGTCATGGGGGGATTTGGTAGGACTCCTAAAGTTAGCCTAAAGTTGAAAAGTTACCATGGACATCAAATGTTGAAAAAAATAAAAATAAAAAGCCTTTTGATAGCTGGTTGTTTTTTAATAAGCTTTTTATGGGCAGTGGTAACTTATATTGTAGATAGGCTACAAGTTGACTTACAAATAGTAAAATTGTTTATTATACAAATAATGTATAAATACTATAAAGAAAATAATATGTAGGTAGGCTTAGCCAAACTACGATTCAATTGTCTCCTCTTACATATAAATATAGTTATATTAGACTATATACTAATAGCATGCATGCACATTCAAACAACACACACAAAGGTTAACATAAGAAAGACACCCAATTAAGTGTCAACCCATTAAAAAACGCAACACAGAACAATATAAGCATTTTGAAGCACATAAGTTTTGATTTAACTCTAATGAAACTACACATTAGCATAGGAATTAAACATCAAGAAACTACACCCACTTTACCCATCCAATATGAACCATTTTTTTTATTTCAAGATACACAATCCATACAAACCAAATTTAAAAATCAAGATGCATAACCCATATGAACCCAACCAAACCAATATGGAAGACAATTCCCACATGAGAACTCTACACATACTATTAGCACCCACATTGACCAAGTGTTGGATATTTTTAAAATTTACACAGGGTCATCCGATCCAAAGGACTTCAATCGCTCGAAAGTTCCTTGATCGATCAAATCCATCATAGTAAAAAAGGCATTCTTTCTAATCGATCAAGATGACATTTGGATCAATTGAACCCTCTTGATCAATTGAGATGTGTTTGGTTGATCGAATTGTTTAGAACGGGAAAAATCTGACAGTTGTGAAAATTCATGATACTTCATGGGGAAAAGTGCAAAAGCGTCTACAGACATCTATGTGTGATTGTTCATGTAGAAGGGTGTATAGAATGTCTATAGACACACCTATAAGTGTCTCTACTATATCTATAAATAAAAGGGAACCATCAATACATGAGATTAATTCTCTTTCTCAATTTCATCTCTCTCTCTCATTCTTTCTTCTCCTTTATGTTTCTCTACAAAACTTTTGAGTTCTTTCTATTTACATTTTTGGGTGATAATATCAAGTGTCTAGGGTTGATTTTAAGGTGCTGCAAACCACTGATTAACAACACAACCTCTTGGTTGGGCCTGTTTTATCATAGAGATGGATTTTCTGACTCGTTGTAGTCTCTATATCATTCATTAACAATAGAGTAAAGAGAGAACAAGCATGATCCGTGACTCGGGCATTATTCAATGTGAATGTAGATGTGGAGTATGCTAAAGATATTTGGGAAATGTTGCAACTCAAATACAAATTTCAAGATCCTGAAGAAAGAAATTTATAGTAAGTCATTTTTTTGTAGTTTACGATGAGAGTAGATCTATGTTAGATCAATTTTATAAGAGAACATATAACAGGGAAACTTGAAAAGGAATGAGGCAAAATGGATGAGTCAATTCTCGTTGGTTCATCATTGATAAGCTTATCATGGTGGGACCACAAGAAAAATCTAAATATAAAAAGGATAAGATGTCCCTACAATAATTTGCACAAGATCTTCAAATAGAAGAACAACTTAGGTTATGTGAGAAGAAAGAAGATCAATAAAAATATCTAACAAAGGCAAACTTGATCAAAGAAAGACCACAATGGTCCAAATCTAATAATGGAACCCACTCTAAACAAGGTTTCAAGAAGATGAATAAGAACAAGAAGACTTGTTTATATTGCACCAAGGTTGGACACTTTAAGAAGAATTGTCGCTTACACTTGGAAAAAAAAGGAAAGCAAGGAGAAGGATTCCCTTACAATAAGAAAGATATCTCTCAAATACATCTCGTCGAAGAAGCTTTAGCTGGGGTCTTTTCAGAGGTAAACATAGTGGGACATGGTGGCTTGATTATGGAGAACAAGACATGTCACTTTTAATAAGCACATGTTAAAATCCTTCCAAGGAGTCAATGATGAAAATATTCTTTATATGCATAATTCATTAATCGCTAAGGTAGTAAGGCCAGGAAAGGTAGACCTAAGTTTAACCTTTGGAAAATACCCCACCTTAAATAATGTCTTATATATACCTAAAATTCGAAGAAACCTAGTTTTTGCTAGTTTTCTAGTTAAACATGTCATCAAAATTGTTTTTGAATTAGATAAGTTTACTTTGATGAGAAATAAAATGTATATAGGTAAAGGATAATCTTTCGGCGACATGTTCAAGTTTAATATTAGTAATGAAAGTGTTTTATTCTAATTATTTTGTTAATTCTTTTGATTTATGGTTTGCTAGACTAGGACATGTTAACTAAAAGTCTATTTAATGTAAGATAAAAATTGGTTCAGTTTCAAATTTTCAAAATGAAAAACTAAAAAAATGTGACATCTGTATAAAATAAAAAATCATCACTGAAAAACAATTTCACAAAATAGAAAGAAATACAAAATTATTAGAATTATTACATTATGATGTACGTGAATTAAATGAAATAGTAACTCAATGAGGTAAGAGATACTTCATTACATTAATTAAATGACTATTCTCGGTATACTTGTGTGTACTTAATTAAAATAGAAGATGAAGCATTGAGTAGATTAGAAACCTGTGATGACAAGTCCACAAATTTGAGGTCACTTTCCGGGCCCACTGACACAACTCTTGAGTAAATTATGATTCAATCCATATATCCTTGGAAATATCTTGAAGTCTAGTTTCCAACCCAACAAACGGTTTGTAAAAATGAGTTTTTTTATATAAAGTTATGGTTATTTTAGTGAAAAGGGGTCAAACTTGAAAAAAGGCATCCGGATGGATCCACACTTAACGGATCGATCCGCCACTATCCGGATCGAACCGAGCCTACAGAGTTTTACAAAAGAATTTCTAAAAACTTTATGGATTGATCTGACTATTGGGGGGATCGATCTAATACCGTCCGGATCGATCAGAAACAACTCAGTTTACATTTTTTTGAACCCAAATCGATTTTTGTTTGTTTTGGGGAGTCTGAGATCCTTCTAACTCGACCCAAAACCTTATAAATAAGATAAAGAAACCCTAACGGTCTCATTTACACCAAAATGAAAAGAGTTAGAGAGATTTAGAGTATTTGGGAGTTAAGTGTGGGAGTTCTTCCCCAATTGGGTAAGTTTCACTCCCAACTTTGAAAATCTTGCTAGAATGGGTTGTTTTCTTCTTGAATCTTCTAGTTCTACTTGATTTATGTTATATCCACTTCATTTTATAGAGAATAGGGAAAAAGAAAAGCAGATGTTGGAGGACCTTGGAGCATAGACAAAGAGAAAGGCTAAGATAGTAAATGTTCATACATAGTGTGATAC
>JAOXJP010166942.1:0-12763 GCA_025762735.1 Platanus orientalis
GTATTAGGATTCCCTCATATTATTTATAGTGCTTGGGGTCGAGTTAGGTGAGTCCTACACTCCCTACATTGAAAAGAAATCATATTTTTCTCAAAAAATTGTAATTCTAGGCACTTAGATCAATATAGATCGATCCAACATGTTCTCTATAGTTTTCTTAGACCAAAAAGCTCTTGGTTCGATCCCGAATCGATCTAAATGAATAGCGTTTTTCTCAGCTTTTACCCCCTTGCACTAAAATGCTTATAACTTTCTATAGAAAATTCAGAATCGATCACCATTTGTTGTGTTGAAAACTAGACTTTAAGACATTTCTAACAAGGTATAGCGCACCCTCTAATTCATTTAGATTCGTGTCAGTGGACCCAGGAAATTATCCCAAATCTGTGGGCCTATCAACACTGACTCCTTATAGGAGAATTGTCATAACTTCTCCTAGGAGACTTGTAATCACACTCCATTTAATAGGTTGGAAAGTAGACTTCTATATCTTTCTATATGTATATTATTTGTACTCTAATTCACTCTGAATTGGTGTTGGTGGTCCCATGAAATTACCTCAAATATGAAATCAGGATAACTCTCAAGCCTAGCAAGTCCAAGACCTAACTTGAGTCTTAGGCTTCTAACTTGGCTCAATGTGTTCCAAAACCACTCTAAGGTCTATATAAACATGTGAAGTAAAAAATTTACACTTAAGTGTGTTAAATTACATTTTTACCCTTTTAATGTAATGCGAGGTATTATAGTCTTGGTCTTCAAGGCTTGACTTATTAGAGCTTCTTCCACACCTTTGCCCGTGGATTTGAAAAATGATGCCCTTGCATCAACAACCTCCCCCTTTGTTAATTCTATGATAAAAACCATATTCTTGGCCATTGTCATTTGGCATAGTTTCCCATTCCCCAAATTACATCAATAGACACATATGCCTTAACCCCACATACAACACAAGGGCTTATTATCTAATCCCCCAAAATACATGCCAATCACTTCCAATACAAGATACATGAAAAATAAAAATTAGAGTAAGCACTTTAAGTATCTTTACTTACACATCAACACCTGCACACACAAACACATATACCCTCCTCAAGCCATATGTGAAGTATCTAATCTAAAAGCATATAAGCAACCATGACAAACCAATGCACTATGAATATGATCATTTTAATTTTAGTATTTGCAATATTTGTAGTTCCCCCAATATGTGTATGTTCCCCCAAAATTTGTATGCTCCCCCATAATGCATAAAATCTCTTGAATGTTGACATTTACACAAATACACTCCTCTCTATACTTTCTCCCCCATAAGTATAGACACACATGCTTATATACTTTCTCCACATGTATAAAAGCAATACTCTCCCCCATACTCCTTACATATAGTTCCCTTCTCATGACATGGCCAATACCAAATATTTCTCCCCGTTTTTGCCATGTAATTGGAAAAGTCTAGCAAAAATCATATCTCATAAAAGTATATAGACTAAATAATAAGGCTAGACAAAAGACCATTCCATTCAAGATGAACAACAAAATACATGTGAAATTGTGAAATGAAAGGTCAGATGGCCCACAACCAATACATAGAGATATAAAAAAAACATTTGTAGATAACAAAATATATGATAATTGTGGCCTAAAACAAGCACCAACAGTAGAACCAAGGGAAGCTAATCATCTCCTTCCTCATATTCAGAGTCCTTAGGCTCAACTCTCTCCACATGACCCTCCTCCTCATCAACTGGATCACCCTCCATGTGATCACCAACGGACTCATCATCTCCACCCTCATCATCCTTGTGCAGCATCCTCATTGGTTTCCTCCGTGAACTCCTCAGGAGGGTAATCGGTCATGCTATCACTAGCTGATTCAAGGACCAACGGGTCCTCAAGAGTTGAGATTCGGGCTGCCACCAATTTCAAATTAGTGTTGTTCCTCTTATGGTTGCACACAACCCTAGAAAGCTTCTTGAGTAATGTGTATAATAGGGACATCATTATGGCTTTGGTAGAGGCCAATGCAACCTTGGCCAGGTTCAGTTTGACCCATTTCTTTTGCAGGTTAGTAACTTTCTCCACTAGGTTCATCAGACTCAAACTCCCAATGGTGAAAGGAGGATTGGAATGCTTCATTGGTGCTAGAACATGAAAAGGCACCTTATGTGCCATGAGGATCTTGGTGATGAGCACAGGGAAGGGGATGCTCCCTGTAGAGTGCTTGGCTCTGGCAGTCTTAAGGATGACATAACAAATTACTGCGGGGAGGTCGATTTTGGGCCCCTTAAGAATGTTGTCAATGAGGTAGGCCATCTAAAGGGTGAGATCATTCTGGTGGGTCATTAGAATGAGGTTGTAGGAGAATACAAGCCCAAAAAACTTGACTGTGGGCTTGCAAAACTTGTAGGGGAGCTTTGTGCCCCAACTATCGTGCTATATACACAAACGGTCAGTCAAATCTGACTTCTCTCCTAGGGTGAGTTTGGCTAGAAATGGTACCCTGACTGCTTCTTATGGAATCTGGAGAAGCTTAGAAATATAGTCGGGATTCATTGTAATCGGGCAATCGTAGACAGTGGAGTAAAAAAAGTTATCTCAGTTGTTCTCTCCATATACATTGGAGTAGAAGATCCGGACCTATGCATCTTAGATGGGTCCTTGGAGATCGAAGTATGGGAGCCACCCGTAAGCACGCATCTACTTATACACCTCCATGTCCATATCTCTATGATGAACTGACATTTTAAGAAAATATTCTCGAAGGATTCCAACGCCTTTCAGTCACAAAAAGGAGAGAGACCACTTTCCTTGTGGTCCTTGGTTCTCTTCCTCCCTTGAAAACTTTCCCCCATTAGTCATTTGCCTCGGTCTGCAGCACGAGGAGGTAAAGTTGCTCCAGATGCACCTCCTTTGGATGATTTTGAAGCCCTTGTTGCTAATTTCTTTTGAACCATTTTGATTTAGTGAGAGAAATGAGGGTAAACCCTCCAATTTATAACCATGGAGGAGAAGATCAATTGTCTAAGGGAGAGAGAGTGAAAGAACCAAATCGTGGGGAGCTCAAACGCTTCATCTCTAGTAAATGAATCAGGGAAAAAGGTGGTTTAAGGGATCTTAAGGAGGGTTTGAATTCGTTTACTAATATTTAGATGAAACTGCCCCTATGATCGATTATGGGGTTTGTGATCGATCATGCCTTGTGACAGATCACAAACCCTATGATTGATCACACATGCTGTATTTCCTCAGATATAACATATGTGTGCAGGGAGTGGGGGCCACTTCTGGTCTTTGTACTTAGTCACATCCACTAGACCCTAAGCACTTGGGTATAAGTCACAAGGACTCATCCCATGGCACACAACCCTATAGCACTCCTTAGATATTCAAACCTCCTTAAGTCAAAGGGTTTTGCCAGAATATTTACCAACTGGTCTTGGTCTTCTGTATTCACATGATCTGAGGACACCACTTTCTCCTCTACCAATTCCCTGATGAAGTGATGCCTAATGTCTATGTGTTTGGTCCTTGAGTGCTAACCGGGTTCTTGGAAATGTCAATTGCACTATTATTCTCAACGAACAAGCTCATTATTCCTTGTGACAATTCATAATCTCTGAGCATTTAGTTCATCTAGAGAAGTTGAGTGCATCCACTACCATCTATAACATACTCAGCTTTGGCAGTTGATAGAGAGATGGAGTTTTATTTCTTGTTGTGCCAAGAAACAAGACTATTTTCAACATAAAAGCAACCTCCACTTATGCTCTTGCGATCCTCTACATCCTCTACCCAATCCGCATCTGAGTACCCCGTCATCTCAGATGTGGTGTTAAATGGGTACCATAACCTAAACTCCATAGTCCCGTGGACATATCAGATGATCCTCTTAGCTGCCTTAAGATGTGACTCTTTAGGAGCAGCTTGATATCTCTCACATGCACCTACACTGAATGCAATGTCTATTTTACTCGTAGTTAAGTAAAGCAAACTCCCAATAATGCTCCTATAGTAGGTGAAATTGACTTCAGCTCCCTTAAGGTCTTTAGTGATCTTGTCACTTGTGTTGATGGGTGTGCTAGATGGTTTGGAGTCTTACAATCCTAACTTGGAGACTAGGTCTTTTGCAAACTTGGTTTGGCTTAAGAAAATGTCATCATTAGTTTGCTTCATCTGAAAACCTAGGAAGCACCTCAGTTCTTCTCCCAACTCATCTCAAATTCTGATTTCATTGTTTGGGCAAAATCATGAGACATCTCCTCACTAGTAAACCCAAAATGATGCTATCTACATTATCTTTTAAATTAAGTAAGAAGAGTGATGACTACTCGAAAGATGTGGAGTTACTTGAAACTAACTCCAATCTTCTAGAAGAGAACCATAGACTTAGAGAAACAATGAAATAATTGAAGTCTAATTCCATAGGTTCCCTATTAGAAGAAGATAATCTAGTCCTTAAGAAAAAAGTAAACTCTTTGGACTTAAGACTCAAAGATCTAGGATTAATTCTCATTATCAAAAAAGAAATTAGAAAAGTAAAAAAGACAGAACTCATTGAAGAAAAAGAAACCCTAGTGAAGAAGGTTCTAGAATTAGAAATGCAATTTAAATTAGTTGGTAGGATTAAATCCCCTCAAACAACTTGTATGAATACATGTTTGATTTACTTTTTTTGTACTAAATGAGTCCATAGGACACGACATTGCACCAACACATCACTATTATGAGTCCATTACTGTCATTACCCACTAATGGATTGACATTGGATCACACTTAGGATGGGAACAACACCGGTGCCATGGCTGCTACGTCAGCGCAATCAGGTCGAGTTACTCAAGCCAGTCATTATTCCCATGATCCAATATTTTTTAGGGAGGTGTTTAGACTGGTACATCTTACTTATAGAATTTCTGGAAAACCATGCATATCTAGTCATTCTAGGTTAGAGTTACCTAGGTTACCCTCAATAGATTAAAGGTTTAGCTTTAAGAATTAATTGCCAGGTTTTTTATTGTGTTCTTGCATGCTTTGATTAATGAATTCGAAATTCATGTCCATTTACCAATTTTTTTTACAAAAAATAATTTTCTACATAAGTTTAGGCTGGATTTTACCTTCTTGGTTAATTTTGAGTAAACTCTCACCTCATTTGAATACTACATATTAAATCCTAACTTTAGAACCATGTAGATATTCCATATAAACCAAGAACAACCATTTCATTTAAATAAAGTTAATTAAATAAATGTTTTCAAACGAAAAAAAATGAAATGAAGTCTTCTCAAATACCTTCCCAAAAAATAAAAAGGGAGTGCAATCAATCATCTTCATCCCCTTCTCCCTCATTATCAAAAGTGCGAGGGTTGGCCTCCAAAATCACCATCCATGGGTCACAAGGTGGTCTCCTAACTCTCTACCTCCTGGTGTATGATATGCCTGCTCCAAAGTAAACTGTGTCATTACCATGGGATAAGGCTATAGCTTCTCCCTGCCTTGTCGGTTCTGTCCCCTCATTCATCTGTGGAGGTCGCATCCTTAACTCCATCCCCTCCTAGGCCCAATGACGCTATAATCTCAACCCCAGCTAATGCAGAAGGCATCTCATTGTCTTCCTCATCGTCAAACTCATCTTCTCCTAGAATGGGGATCTGCCTCAATAACTAAAAAAAAAATAGAAAGAATTCCATAGACAAATAAAAAATAATGTACAAACTTATAATGATGAAAAGATGAAGTGAAAACTTTTTAAATTTATTACCCATTGATCTACATCTTGTGCCTCTCCTTCATGGAGGACACCTCTACCTTATGGTCATGGTGGACCTACCTCACCAAATCAAAGCATCTCATGAGCTTTTGGAGGCCGGTCATGTAAACCTCCCATGTGACCTTAAAAAAGAGAGAATGAAAGTTCATTAGAATCTCAAAATTCACATTTTCTAAAAATTGAATGAACTAAACAAGACTTTCCCTGAGCCATGGTCTCTGGAGGGGCCCACCCCTCCAGAGCCTCAACCTCAGGCAAAAGCATCTCCACTTGCCCCCCTTGGGCGCCAGTCACCACCACTACCTGGGAACTCTGCTCATTAGATCAGGCTCAAGAGCCTTCCTCTTTCTTCCTCTCTTAAACCGTGGTGCAGGCTCGCCCAAGGGCTGTCCTCCTTCTTCCAGCACCACCTGGCATATAGAAAATGATTAGATAAGCATACAAATCAACAAAAGAAAAGGAAAAGATTTAAGAAAACAAAACAAAAAAGGGACGAAAGGGAATGCTTACCTGAGGCTCAAAACTGCTCAAACGGCCACAAAACTGAGTGGCCCACCACTTATCATAATCGCTAGCCTAGTCGAGGAAGCTCGAGGCCTCGATGCTTATCACCCTTTGGCCAACGTAGCCCTCAATCTTTATCACCCATGGGAGACGAAGTGGGACCACAAAATCCTCTACCCCCTCGACCACCTATCTCTAGCACCTCTCCCCGAGGTACCAAGTAATCTCGTTGATGGCGAAGAGGACTACCCTCTAGTAAGACCAGGTCCATGCCACGAACTAGCTGAGAGCCGCATCTCCCTCAAGGGCCCATCGAGCCCAAGGATGCTAGTTAACCTGAACAAAACCACATGTTGAGTTAAATTTAAAGTTTTCAAAAAAAAAGCAATCAAAAGAAAATTTTAAGACCTGTACTTAGTTGGGAAGCGGTCAGTGAGTCCAAGTCCTTCCTGAAGACTGAAATGGACTTCTAAGTCTTGTGGCATGTCTTCAAAATTGTCTACCTCCCTATGTAAGGAAAGGGGAACTCCTTCAAGCCCTTCCATGTAGGGGCCAGTGGTGGGAAGTGTTTGTAACACCAAACCTACAAAATACAATAAAAAGAGTTAAACAAAGTAATAATAAATGAACTTTAAAAAAAAGAAAATAGCATTCTAAAAGAAAACCAATTCACCTCCCATAAGAAGTACAAGCCCAAAAATGAATGCAAACATCTCCCTGTCGTGACCTTGCTCATGTTGGCCTATGACTCAGGTCCTCGAGAACTGACGAGAAGTGAAATTCAATCCGATCACTCTTCCCACAGAAAACGGAGTGAGTCAGCATGTAGAGAATGAAGGTTCTCACTGTGTAGTCCACCTTGGCATCAATGCTCCCATCTATCGCCTAAACATAGTCTTTCTCAAACCATGATAGAAGGACCCCTTTGGTGCCCTTATAGTACTCGATGGGCTGGGGCCCTAAGTACTCCCGCACTAACTGTGGTGTAGCCTCATCGACCGTGGGGGGTACGCCATTTAGGGACAGCCCAATCATCATGAAAAAGTCGATTGTGGGCAATCTTATCTCCTCCAAGGGTAAGTGAAAAGTGCATGTTAGGAGGGACCACATCTCAGTCAAGGCCACCATCAACCCCTTGATCGCTTTTAGTGATGGTAGATTGAGGAATGACCCAAAACCCAATTCCTACACCTTGTACTGAACCCATTTGCATATACGCTTCCAAAGCATTTAAACCCTGAACCAAGATCTGTGCCTCTCAATGTCATGCCTAACCTGTGTACAAAGGAAACCATAAACATGTTAAATAAATATTTGAATAAAAGAAGAAACAAAAATAAAAAATCGGAATTTTGGTCTCAAGCCTAATGCCTGAATTTTAGGCTAATGCTTCAACTTTTAGGTTAATGCCTGAATTTTGGCTAACGCCTGAATTTTAGTCCAACGCCTAAATTTTCAATGCCTAAATTTTAAAAACTTCAAAATTCAAGTGTTATGCTTGCTATTTAGGGCAGTAGGTTTTAGGCATCAAGATGACCAAAATCTTTAAGATTCTTGTTCAAACATTTTAAAATAGTTTGTTTAGAAAAAAAATAAACTTACAAAATGTGCATATCCAAATACATTCAACATCAAATCATAAAAACTTCAAAGTAAATTTCAGAAAACCTTGAAGAATTGAAGAGGAACTTTCAAAAACTTGTTAAAACCTGTAAAGAACTTGATAAAATCTAAAGGAACCTACTCCTAAATCAAATGTGTTGATTAAATGACAAAGAACTTACCTTATCCACCACAGGATTCCGTCACAGTGTGGTCTCTTGCATGAAGAGAAGCAGGAAGTTCAGAGAAGATCCTCCTTAACTCATCTTTAACCTTGGGTTTTTACTTAGAAGGGAATGTGAAAAGAGGGGAGTAATTTTCAAGATCTTTCTTTCATCTATAACTGTTCTTTTTAAAGAATGAGGAAGAAATAACAAAGAAATGGATCATGGGCCATTTAAAAAACTAGTAACTATTCCCAACATCTGATCATGCTCCCAATGCCTAAATTTTAATTGATTTAAAATTCAGGCGTTGAGGCAAAATCCAGACGTTAGGCTTATTTTTTGTAGAATTTTGCTTTTAGTTGTAAAATGCCATTTTTACCCCTTTTTATGTTTGCTTCAACAGGTATAGATCAGAGACCAATATGTCTGGAACCATACTCCATAGCCACCATAAATTTTGCAAATTCCCTTATTGTCCTTCCCCCCCTCAAGGAGCAAGAAATTTGGATAAACTAAAGCTAGCTTAGAGCCACCTAGGTCTTAACATAGATCAACTTGGATTGGACACTATTAAAGGCAGCCACTTTATTTTGGGACCCATCATCCATGGTTTTCCACTTCAGAGAACAAGAGCTTACACATACCATCAAGTAGTTGAAGTCATTTTTAGGTTGGAAACGCTGCCACGACATAAGTGTAATGATTCTCATCCATAAACGTAGCTATTTCAAAGACTTTCATAACACAATGGGCATCTCTAAAGCTTTAGGAAGCTTCAAGAGAATATTTGCATTCTCCTTTCAATCTCTTACTGGAAAAAGGTTGGAAGAAAGTTGGTGATTTCACAGACCCAATCAAGTTCAAGGCCTTCACATTGGTTGTCTTGGGACAACTCTTGTTGTCTTACAGCAGGCACCACATCAACAACATCCTCTATGACATTTTGGGGCAACACTTACTAAAGAAAACATTGGCTCCTATGATCATCTCTGAGACCATTGCCAACTTATCACACTGTGCCCAGCATTGACGAGGTCAATTATACGATTACCCAATTTTTCTAAAAGGTTGGCTTCAGGAGCATGTGACTACTTTATCAACATTCCCTACACATATTTCTCGTCATTTGGCCCCTGCACGGGCTCACGTCAATACTCGACCTCTTCTAGTTAAAGCCACTACATCTGATTATCGAGGTCTACTTGCTAGTGTGCTTACTAAACACATCACTTAGAGAGTCAAGTGGTACAAGACACACTACCCGCATTTGTTTGTTGGAGGACATGCCTATATGGTCATCACAAGAGTGTATTAGAGCACCCCTTATGTACCCATATGCATTCTTCATTAATTTTCTCTTTGGCAAGATCTTTTTTACTTACCCACATCTTATGGAAGCATTCATAAACTGATTCATCGCACATCTAACTCCATTTGGTCTCACTTGACAATGCTTTGGGCTAGCTCACATATCCGGATTACTTGGCATCCACCGCTTGTATCTGCTAAAGTTCAGGCAATATCACCCCTTTATGAGCAATGGCTTCACCACAAGCTCTCTATCCAGCCAGATACACCCGTTGCCTATACCTCTTTAGGCAAGAGGGCTTGTATAGAGTCACCTTCCACATCATGTTTAGAGTCTTCTCACACACAACAAGGGTACGAGCAAGCCCTTCAAGACTTAGTAGACAAGGGAGCCTAACACTCACAGACCAGGGCAACTTTAGAAGCTGAGTCACATCATCTTGTTGAGGCCAAGTTCTCATGGGATTGTCTTAAGCATAGGAATAACACTCAGTCGGAGCTCATCCATACCTTTAGAGGGGAGCTCAATGATACCAGAACTTCCCATGTTGACTTAGGAAGCAAAATGTGTCACAACAATTGGCGTACGTACAAGACCAATGGAAGTTGTCATGGGTTAAGAGTTAAGAAAATAGCTTTTCTCTTTGGGCTATAAACCAGTGCCGGCTCCACCTCTACCGCCTACAGTACCTAGACTCAGTTTTTTTGTTTTCTTGTTTCCTCTATAATGGGTTAAGTACCCTCTTTTGTAACCGCTTTTGATATATATACATACAAAGTTTTGTTTCTAAAACTGGTATTCTTGGCAAGTAGACATGAATTCACTTGTATGACATATGCCCTTGTTAAAATAAGTTTTTGGCTATTAAAATGACAAAAGAATGAATCCCCTAAGCAAGTAAATCTTTTATAAACGGTTTTTAACAAGCCACAATAACTCCTCCAGAGACACGATTGTAGAGGAAGAAGGCACGACTCAAAAAGGTAATGGCAGACAAGACTACCCCACCAGCATCCGCAAACATTGTCCCACCAACTACTCAGGAAAAAAGTTTAGTTGGAACTTCACCCTCTCCTTGGGTCAATTATGAAAGTCCACTTTTGGATAAGCAAAGAGCTGAAGTGGAAAGGATGATAAGGGAATTCCTGTCCAAACATGGATGGACTGAAACCTCTTCATCATAACCACCTCCATCATCATCACAACCTCAAACCTCTGTATCACCCCTTTCCAAACCCCATACTCAAGGGGAAATCCAAGTCCCAACCCTCATTGAATTTGAAAAAGGTGATGAAAGAATTCCTCATCAAGCAGGGAGGTCCACCCACTTTCTCACAAAGACAAAGTTCAAGGTTTAGCCAATCTCACACACTAGGACCCATATATACCACTGTCCCTCGATGTACTATAGTCCACATCTCAAATATGCATGAATAGTATGGACCATCGCTAAACAGCAAAAAAAATGAGGTCACTACCTCATACTTAATAGAAGAGACTAATGCTCCGGTTGTGAAGTTGACTGCGAAGTTAGAGATGATGAGAGGGGGGTAATTCCCCATAGAGATAGATTTTGAGGACCTTTGCTTCTACCATGGGGGTGATATGCCAGTCAACTTCCAAATGCCTGATGTAGAAAAATACAATGGCAGCACTTGTCCACAGATGCACTTATGCATGTATTGTAATGCGATGTTCTAGTGGGGGAACAATGAATTGATCTTGGTACAAATGTTTAGGTGAAGTCTGGAGAAAGACGTGGTGAAATGGTTTGCATCCCAAAACAAGAGAAATATCAGCACCTATAGGACCCTGACTAGGTTTTTCATCAATCATTTTTTGTTTCAATCTAGAGATGATGCCCACTAGGGAAGAAGTAGAGGGATGAGACCCTTACAAGAGAAAATATCAAGAATTATACCTATAGATGGAGTTAGAGGACCTCAAATTTGAAACATCCCATGTCCTAAGAGGATGAATGGCGGCACTAGGCTCAAGCACCAGGGGAAAACTCGACTAAATATGCTCCACCTCTCGAGAATAGAATGCTTACAAGAAGTTTACTCAGATACCTAGTCCCCACCTTCCTGAAGACTTTGGATCACACCTACCAGCTTCTTCTCTTGACAGTTTCATAAAGCAATTTTGCTGAAGTTGTAGATAAGGCTACATGTGTTCAATTAGCAATTAGAGCTGGCCTAGTCTAGGATGCACCTCCTGTATCCACCAGTTCCACCAAAACAATACCCAAGAAGGCTGTAGTCACAAGGCTTGAGATCAACACAATGTAAGCAATTGAAGTTCCCCGGCCAAGACAAAGCAGTGGTTATGTTTAGCTACAACTGTTGGTAACATCAAGCTACCCTAGAACCCTATATGTTCCCCCTCAAATGCATCAAAATTATCAATAGAGATACCTAGGTGCAACCGGAGTAGAAACAAAGAAAAGAAATTTCACCCCAGTTCCCTATTCCTACAAGTATATCATGGACTACCTCATCAAGAAGAGGTTGTTAGAATTCTTGGACCTGAGACCTCCCACTTATCCTCTACCATACAAGTATAACCTCGTGGAGCAATGTGAGTACCATCAAATAGTAGGGCATACCCTCGACAAGTGCTTCCGGTTGAGACATGACATCCAAGACCTGGTCGATGAGGGAAAACTTTCATTTGACCCTATACCTACCAATCCTCCACCAAGAACCAACATCATTCAAAATATACTCCCCAACCACCAACCACCGAAAGGAGTCAACCACATAGGTCTCACTAGCACAGAGTCTAACCCTTCTAGTTTCCTCACCAAAGTCTTGGAGCTAAAGAATGTCATTACCCTACCTGAGTTTAACCAATTATTTGCTCTAAGTGAATACACCCCTTTGTCTATCCCCTCCCTAGAGTATGAAAATTTGTGCTCACATATGTGGGATACCCCACTAAGTAGCCCTGTCACAGTCCTTCCCCCAGATATAGTAATGACCACATCAAACGAAGGTTCTGCAAGCCAAAACCCTTTCATATGACCTCATTTCATTCCTCCATCACCATTCCTTGAACTTGCTGACTTCCTACCACCTCATTAGCAAGGCACCAACATCCCACCACCACCTAGAATCCAGTGCTTGTTGAACAAGGTCCCACTCAACTACTTGTTAAGGGAGACCTTAGAGCCATAATTGACAGATGAAGACTTCGAGGAACATGGCCTTCATCACCTGATTTGGAAGGGTTTCTAAGCTGTTGACTTACTTACATCGAGAGGAAAAGGGAAAAGGGAAGATGGAAGAAGAAGACAGTGAGACAGATGTTGGAAATATGTGTCCTAACAAATCCATTCACATAAAATATAAGCATGATTAATTAATTATTTAATTAATAATAACTATTTATTCTATCATCACATGAATT